>JAPPVO010000017.1:120078293-120272459 GCA_030407325.1 Camellia japonica
TTCAGTGGCTAGCATGCTATTCTGAGTGCCAAAATCAGAGAGGGGTGACCCTCTCTCTCCTTGTTTTGCTTTCTAGCATTTTTGGCCTTACAAAGGAGCCCTTATTTTCATGCTTCCAAGCCTTGTTTTCAGACCATTTTTGATGAGTTTTAGGACCTGCATAGGCTCTGTCCAAAGCTTGTTTTGTCATATTGGATGTCCATCTTGCATGTGTTTAATAACCCTCTTCATAGCATATAAAAGGAGCATCTCATTCTTGCATGCATTAACCATGTTTCAGTGGGTTTTTGGGCTTTATTTGGCATGTCATACCTCTGAATTTTTCTGGTTTAGTGGCCTCTTGATTGCCTCACATTCTTGTAGTGCAAATCCTCTTTACTAGCTTACATTGCATGCTATTTTGGCCTTTGATTCTAGCACTTTTTCGCCATGCCTTAAACTGATTTTGTGCATGTTTTGGACTGCCTTAGCTCTATTTTTGGGCCCCGTGGTTGAATGATGTTTGCTATGCATGGTTGTAGTTCAATACCCTTGCCTAGCTTTAAGTTTTGAAGCCTATTGCATGCGTATTTTGAGGTGTTTCCATGTTTTGGCATCATTGTGAATCATATTTCAGAGCTTATATGTATGCCATATTCCCATGTTTTCCACTTTTTAAATGTGTTCGAGAGTTATGCATGAATACCTCATTTTTGGACCATTGCATGAGCTTCATTTCCATGCTTCGCGAGCCATCATTTTAGTCCATATTTGCTACTATTTTGGCCTGCATAGGGACTGTTTGGGGCTGGTTTGGCCATTTGAGTATTGCTTTGCATGCCTATAGTGTAATCCACTTCACTAGTTTCGGTATTTGGGCCATCTAGCATACATTGTGTGAGGTGTTTGCATGATTTGGGACCATCTTGCATGTCATTTCAGAGCTGGAAAATATGTGATTGTATGCCATATTTCATGCTTACCATGCTTTGGTGGAGTTGCATTTTGTGCCTTAGGTTTGGTCCCTTGCATTTGTGCATGTTTGCATGTGTGTTGTTGCTTCATTTTCATCATGTATGGCCACTGATTTGAGTGTGGCTGAGGCCCATTCATTTTAGTTTAAGTACATCTTGCATTATGTATGCCATATCCATGTTGTCGCATGCTTGATCGTCGCATTGTGTATGCCTTATTCATGTCTTCGTGCATGTCCATCTTCGTATGTGCATTGCGTATGCCATATAGTCCATGTGCATTGAGTATGCCATTCTTAGTTCATAGCATTGTGTATGCTAGTTGCATGTTTGCATATCATCCCTCGTATGCTAGCATGATTAGGTTGCATTGCGTTTAGGGTTGCATGCTAGTCGTATTGTGTATGCCATGTATATTGCATTGTGTTTGGAATAGGGTTTAGTCTAAACACGGGAAACGAGGGACGTTTCGTACTCCAAGTGACAAAACGTGCCTCAATTCTCGGTCGCCGACACTCCGGATTACCCATGATGGAGTTTAGGCCTTGTTGTGTTTATATGTGCATTCATTTTACATCGAGTCGTGCAATCCGACTCCGCAGCCATCATGCGTCGAGATGCGTGATTGGTGGCACAAGGATCGAGGACTACACTCCCTGGAGCTTGTGCAATGATGGGGAGAGTGGTCATGCACACATATGTTGAAAATACTTTGCCATGCCCCTTTCTCGCTCTCTGTTGCAGCAAATCGGAAACCAGCAACAAAAACTGGTCAGTAGCATTCTGGAGCTTTGTACAGTGTTCTGGGACCAATTGCAAACAGAGGCAAATCGGGGCATCGCGATGGATTTCCCGACAAGGCGACTTGAGCATGCATGCATCCCTATCATTCGGAACAGAGCTGAGGCAATCCATTTTGTTTAATTTGCATGCTAGTTTCCTTACTTACTTAGTTAATTCGTTAATTAATTAATGTTGTGTAATAATTAGTTTAATTAGCTGAGATTAGATAGTTTATTTTGTACTATTCATTCGGACCCTCCGAGAGAGGGCAATGTGGTAATAAGTGTGCGTGTGTGTGTGATGCATGCCTTCCAACTCCACGTCTTTCTCCCTTTTATTTACCAGCTTATGATGGTTAGTTTAGGGCATGTTTCAATTAGCATACTTATGCTCGCATGTTTGCATCCATTTATCTGTCTTGCATGAACCGGGCTCGGCGCATCATACTAACTGCATTGTATTTCAATTCCGAGTTGAATACATGTATCAGTTGTTGCATTTCATATGCCATTTTAGAATAGTCGAGCCTATCTTAGTTGCATTTTTGCATGTGTTGCATTAGGCATTTCAGCATAGTTAGGATTCATGCATGATTTCTAATTAACTTCTTTCTTTGGCTTGGAGTACTTGATAAGTATTTATGCTTCAGCATCCTTGCATGCGTGTGAGTGACTGCCATAATAGCATGCTTACCATGAGGCTATTTGCTTATGTGATATAACTACCTGAATGCCTGTGGGTGAAGGTTGGATTACTTGAATTAGAACAATTCATTAATTGCTAGTTTTAAGCCCACTTGAGAGTGGCAAATCACCATGTTTTCTAAGCCCACTTAAGGGTGGCAAATCCACGTCTTAGCCTACTTGCGAGTAGCACCATCAAACCATCTTTCAAATAAACAAACATGAAATGTTTTGTTCCAACTCAAACGATCCAGTCTATACTTGTATGTTGTGTGCATCACATAGTAATTCTAGGCTAATAACCGGAATAAGAGCGCATAATGTTTTCAAAACTCGATATCATGGTTAGTAGAGGCCGTCTTTGATCGGGCGAGCGGGGGTGCTCACGAACTGACCTTCCCCAATCGTACCCAAGTTCTGAGCCGAGCAACTTTGGTGATGAGACACGTGGCCTTAGGCACGAGTCAAAGTTTCCTAAATTCCCCCAAATAAAATATTTAGGTGGCGACTCTGTATCTGGCAAAGCAATCCATGTTTGGCACTTCTTTCTAAAAATCAATTTTTCAAAACGATTTGCCGGATTTGGACTCTTTGATGATTCATCGGTCTTGCATTGCACTCCGCGAGATTAGATACAAGACCGTGACATTGAGTCCAAACTGTAGTAAGCCCCAATGAACAAAACGGGATTCCCTCCCGGGACGTTCGGGGACGTCTACACATGCCCTCTGCTTGTGCATGTTGTCTCATTTCATGCTGGCCCCAGGCTCTAGTGGGTCCAGCGTCCGTTTGATTAAGGTTGCCCAGGGCTTGAAAGAGGGCAAGAGCTGCATTGCCGTGACACTAGCTGAGACACTGATGGGTTTGGATGCCTTCCATCGCCGGGAGATGACTAGATTCACGAGGAGTCCACTACTGCTGAAGGTAATGTTTCCCTCCCTACTCACATGTGTATTCCTCACATCACTCGGCCCTCAGGCTCTGTTTTTCTTTCAAAACCATTTTCTCACTTTTCTCTCTACGTACACCTCTCTATTCTTTAATCTCTCATTTTTCATCCCTCCCCAGATATGGTTGATGGATAAGTTGAGAGTGGCGGACTCATGCCCCGCATATTCAGCTCCCGGCTATTTCTTCCGGCAGCGACTATTTGATGCCTTAGATAAGGGATGGTGGTGCAAATGGATGTGCAGTTTGTCCGCTGTCAACATTGCTTGGCGCTGCCCCTGGCTTAACCTGCCGGCGATGAGTTACAGCATGTCCCGACAACCGGGCATTCAGCTGATTGGCCTGACACATTGTGTCTTTTACTTCCCATTTCGATTCCAACGCCAATTTGGACATGATCAGACTTGTCTGGAAGAAGGGATAGAGTACCCTGCCGCATTTCCAGTCCGAGGCACACAGCTAGCTCGGTATGCCACAGCATGGAGGACAAGAGAGCTTCTGGCCCCCGCTCCCACTTTCAGTTGCACCCTCTCTGATGAGTGCTTAGCTTGGCTCAATGAAGAGGCGCAGGTTGGGCCTACTTTGGCATCAAAGGCTTCCACAAGCTCTGGGAGGGGGCGCAGGAACACCTGACTATGCCCCGAGTTTATTTGCTTTAATCAGTACTTTCAAGTTTTCTTTATGAATGTAATAAAAAGCAACTTCAATTCGTATTCAAGAGTAGGAGAACTCTGTACTGAAATCAATGTAATTGAAGGTTGTGGGTACTGAAAATTTTCCGTTTGGTCCAAAAATGGTCTAAGTTAAAAAGATTAATTTGAGCAAAATCAACTTTTATTAAAACTTTTCAAAACCATTTTCGATATGGATCACAACTGGACACGCCCGAGATCTATCACTGAGATGTACAACCCCGGATCCGGCAACTGGAAAGTTGCCCCTAGTCTGAATAGCACTGCACTGGAGATTACAACCGAGCTCTTGAATGCAGAATAGACAAAGATGACCAACATGATCACACGGACAAAGTTGATTTGGAAGTGTTTATGGCTGGACTTCGGAATGAAGTTGCCTACGTATCCCAAAGATGGGAATCAAGCCTTACGTAGTTCGGTTCAGGTTCACTCGTGTATTAACCCTCTTCTTTTTGCCTCTAACTTTTGCCAAGGCCGCCCTTTCTGGGTTTTCAACCTTGCGAGCTCAATTTTTATTATTTCAAATTTTTTTCATGCTCTAACTTTTGCCTAGGTCGCCCTTTCGGGTTTTCGGCCTAGCGAGCCACTCAGGGATAGTATTTCTTCAACTTGTCCATGTTGATCGGCTGGGAGAACTCAAGGCCATCTAAATCCATCAGAACAACAGCTCTACCCGACCAGATAGACTTGATGATGTAGGGACTAGTCCAATTGGGTCTGAACTTGCCCCTAGGGTCGTGGATGGGAGC
Source organism: Camellia japonica (assembly GCA_030407325.1). Classification (NCBI taxonomy): domain Eukaryota; kingdom Viridiplantae; phylum Streptophyta; class Magnoliopsida; order Ericales; family Theaceae; genus Camellia; species Camellia japonica. The sequence continues at coordinate 120,083,105 of JAPPVO010000017.1, forward strand.
TCGGTTGTCTTTGAGCACTAGATCCCCCTCTTTCAAATTCTTGGACTTAACTTTCTTGTTGAAAGCCCTGGCAATTCTTCGTTGATAACCCTGGACGTGATATAGTGCTTTCAGCCTTCTTTCATCAAAGAGCATGAGTTCTTCAAACCTGCTTTGCTGCCAATCTACCTCAGCTATCTAACACTCAGCCAATACCCGTAATGACGGAACCTCAACTTCAATAGGCAGAACAACCTCCATCCCATAAACCAAGGAATATGGAGTTGCCCCAGTAGAAGTTCGAATTGAAGTCCGGTAGCTCCAAAGAGCAAATGGTAGCTTATCTGGCTAGTCCCTGTAGGTTTTCACCATCTTCTGCAGAATGTGCTTGATGTTCTTGTTGGCGGCCTCAATTGCTCCGTTGGTTTGCGGCCGATATGTAGATGACTTATGAAAGGCCACGTTGTACTTTTCCAACAAGTCGATCACCTCCTTCTTGAAGTGGGAACCATTATCCGAAATAATCTCATTTGGGACCCTGTAGTGACAGATGATGTTGTTCCTGATGAACTTAGCGACATGCGATGCCTTCAACACTGCGTAAGATTGGGCCTTAACCCACTTCATGAAGTACTCTATCGCTACTAGAATATACTCATGCCCATTGGACCCCTTCGGAGTGACAACCCCAATTCCCAGACTAAAAACGGCCATGGCGAAGTCATGTTGTACAGCTTCGACGGCGGAATGTTCATGCGGTTTGCATGGATCTGACATTTGTGGCATCGTCGGACAAAGCCAATACAATCCTCCTCCATGGTTGACCAGTAATAACCCTATCTAAGGATCTTCCGAGCTAGCATCACCCCACTCAAGTGTGCTCCGCACTATTCTCCATAGATGGCCTCCATCAGGCGCTTGGATTCTTCAGCATCAACACATAGCTTATGCATCCCGAGATTACCTCTCTTGTACAGTTTTCCCCCTCAGACGATGAACTGAGCAGCCATTCTTCGAATTGCCCTCTTATCTTTGGCATTTGCCCCTGGTGGATAAGCTTCATTTTCCAAGAAGTTCCAGATGTCATAATACTAGGGATTCTCATCTTGTACCTCATCTATGGCAGCAATCAGCTCGTAGGCCGGCACGAATTTATGTTCAATGATGATCGGACGCATCCGGACTCCAAAAGGGATGTCTATCATAGAAGATAGAGTTGCTAATGAATCAGCAAACCTGTTGTTCTCTCTTAACAGATGAGCGAAGTTCACTTTTTCAAACCGAGGAATCAGAATGTCCAAGGTCTGGTGATAGATTCTCATCTTTTCTTCTTTAACTTTCCAATCTCCTTTAGCTTGAGATACAACAAGGTTCGAGTCCCCGATGACATCCAACCGTTTTGCCCCTAGTTCCAGGGCGGCTTCTAGTCCAGCAATACATGCCTCATACTCTGCCTCATTGTTCGATACTTTGAATCAGAGTTTGAATGCTAAAGGTATACGGGAATTGTCGGGTGCTATCAGCAACACCCCTATCCCATACCCCGTATTGGTTTGACGCTCCGTCAAAGTACATATCCAAGTTTCTTCTTCGACATGCAGAATGGCCTCGTCTGGGAACAGATATTCAACTGCTTCATCCCCTTCAACTGGGTGGTCGGCTAGGAACTCCGCTACCGCTCTCCCTTTCACTAACTTGCGCGTCATGTACTTCAGATCAAATTCGGAAAGCAGAAGCAACCAACGGGCTAGCCTACCCGTAAGTGCCGGTTTCTCGAAGAGATATTTGATGGGATCTAATCTCGAAACCAGTATTACAGAGTGAGCTAACAGGTAGTGCGTCAACTTCCTCATAGCCCATACCAAGGCCAGACAAGCCTTCTCCAGCGGAGTGTAGCTAATCTTGTAATCCAACATTTTCTTACTTAGGTAGTAGATAGCCTTCTCCACTTTGTCCTCAGACTCCTGTGCAAGCATGCAGCCCATTGTCGTTTCGGTCACTGATAGGTACAGAATCAACAGTTTCCCCGGCTTAGGCAGTGACAACACAGGTGGGTTCTGTAGATATTGCTTGATCTGCTCGAAAGAAACTTGGCACCAGTTGTCCTATTGGAACTTCTTTCCTTTCTTCATGAGACCAAACAGTGGTTCACAAGTCAAGGTTAATTTTGCAATAAACCGTCTTATGAATTGCACTTTACCTAGAAAGCCTCACACCTCCTTTTCAGTCCTCGGTGGTGGCATTTCTAAGATGGCCTTGATTTTGGAAGGATCGACCTCGATACCCTTTTGTTGGATCAAGAACCCTAGCATTTTCCCTGCTGTAACACCAAATGTACATTTATGAGGATTCAGCCGCAACCGATACTCTCTGATCCACTGGAAGAATTTCTGCAAGGCGGTGTAGTGGCCCTTTCTTTCCTTGGACTTGACAATCATGTCGTCCACATACACCTCAACCTCTTTATGGATCATATCGTGCAAAATCGTGGTTGTAGCCCGTTGATACGTAGCCCCAACATTCTTCAAGCCGAACGGCATCACCCTATAACAATAGGTTCCCCACGGGGTGGTGAAAGCAGTCTTCTCCCTGTCTTCGGGTGCCATCAAAATCTGATTGTAGCCTGAAAACCCATCCGTGAATAAGAGCAACGCATGCCCAGCAGTGAAGTCAATTAATTCGTCAATATGCGGCAGAGGAAAGTCGTCCTTCGGACTGGCTTTGTTCAAATCCCTGAAGTCCACACATACCCGAATTTGCCATCCTTCTTCGGTACCGGAACTATATTGGCCAACCAAGAAGGGTATTCAGATACCAACAGGAACCCTGCGTTAATCTGCTTGGTGACCTCTTCTTTGATCTTCAGAGCCCAGTCTGGGCGGATCCTTTGGAGCTTCTGCTTAACAAGTCGGGCCTCTAGGTCAAGAGGGATCCAGTGCTGTACAATCTCAGGATCAATTCCAGGCATGTCTTCGTAGGACCACGCGAAAACATCTTTGAAATCTTTTAATAAAGCGACTAAGCGCTCGCGCTCCTCCGAAGACAACGTGGACCCGATCTGGACCAGCCGCAGGTCCTTTTCAGTACCAACATTAATTGTGGTGATTTCATCCACCAAAGGTTTTACAAACCTCTCCTGCTCTTGATCAATCAAACGTTGTAAAACCAGAGAAATTTCTTCCTCGTCGTTTTCATCGAAATTTTGAAAGTCTTGATTAATGCAATAAATTAAAGGCACAGAAAAGTACTCGGAAGCCACAGTCGTACCATTCTCATTAATAACATCCAGTTCGCTTGATTCATCTGTTACAACAGACTCAAAGGAAAAAGAAAAAGACAACCTGGACAGGATAGTGGCATCCGAGTTATCACCCCTAAGAATACCAACTCAGACTCAGACGAGCTAGAACCTGATTCCGACTCCACAGACTCAGTGGAATCAGATTTCGGCTCACTACCTGACCCGGAACTGCTCAAGAAAAAGCCCTCCTCATATTGCCAGACGAAGGAGGGTGCGATGGATGCATCGAGAATGCCTGAAGATGGGCCCACAGTTGCTTCATCCTCGATCGTAAAAACTGAGAAGTTATCTCCCAAGCACTCCGGTACGATCTGAGGATCTGAGAGGAGACAAGCCAGCGCTACCCCCATCTCAATTTCTGTGCCCTCAGAATCCTCCTCCTTGCACTACTCAGCCTCAACTGGTGGGTCTGTCTGCTCTTCAGCAACTTCATCCCCGGATAATTGCAAGTCAAAGAAAATCTCAAATCCCGGCAAGCATCGCCTCTCTGCATTTAGCCATGGCTTTGGAAAGCCGTAGAATGGGAAATCTTCCCTCTCCTGGACAAAGCGTCCGTTCAGGGTTCCCCGGATAGGTCTGTGCATCAACTCGTAATGCTTCCCGGCTTGTTTGGCTCTGGCTCTTCCGGCCATCTCTCTTCCTTTCCTCACCGAATCCTCTTTGGTAGGCAGATAACCTAATCCAAAGGTATATGGGTTATGCGGCACTTCGGCCGATGCTGCAACGCCCTTCCAGCCACTTTGCCCTAATCTCATCCCCGGCATGTGCTGAAGCTTGTTCATAAGGTAGACAGACTGTGCACTGACGTGTAGCCCCTCATCAACAGCTAGAATATTCTGTACAACCCGGGCCTCAGCTAGGGTGAATCCTGACAAAAACACATCCTCCGCGCCATGCTCAATCTCTAGAACTGGTGTAGAAACCTTTGGCAGCGGATGTATTGAAGAATTTCCAAAAACGATTGCCACCCCTTTTCCGTGGGGGTACTTCAGCATTTGATGTAAGGTGGAAAAGATGGCTTTCACTTGGTGCAGCCACGGCCGCCCAAGGAGTAGATTGAAGGTTACGGGGAACATCCAAGACATGAAACACAATGTCCTGTTGCCCTAGACCAACCTGAGTCTTAATCCGTACGGTCCCCATCACCTCTCGACTGGTATTATCATAAGCCCGTATCACCCGGGCTGTAGGCACAAAATCCACGAGCTTCAACCCGATAGCATATGCCGTTCTTGACGGATACACATTGATAGCAGATCCTGTGTCAACAAGGACCACCGATATCCATTTCTCTCTACACTCAATAGAGATATAGAGCGGTTTGTTATGATCTGAGCCCTCGGGCGGCAGTTCCTTGTCAGTGAAGGTCAAGGTCGGGGAAGCTCCTCCCGGGAAAACTAGCCCTACCAACTGCTCAGGAGTTGTATCGATTAAAAGTTTTGCCTTGTCCATGGCAGAAAGAACAGCTTGTCTGTGAACTCTTGAGGCCATTAGCAGTCCCCAGATGGAGATGTATGCTTGGATTTTCTTAAGCTGCTTCAGTACAGCCTCCTCCTCCAACAGCTTTTCTTTTTACCTCTCCGCTTCTTTGTCCTTCCCGGATGCCTCCGATTGGTCTAAGTGTGGGGGCTTGAAGTACCGCCCACTTCTAGTCATATGGTCAACCTCCTCAACATACCAGGTATCATCCGGTTGGTTCTGCCCCCAATCTTCGTCGGTGTGGGCTAGACGTAAGTCGTCGTCTTCCCACCACATCCCGTCGGCAACCAACAGACAGCTGTCCAGTTCCATTGCAACTGTTTCTATACTCACAGCACATTCCGTCCCCGCAGGGGCCTTGGCCTTCCTAGCCCTCTCAAGATCCTCGATCTTTTCTTGCTCAAGTCGCTTCAATGCAGCCTCTTGTTCGGGGTTTTCCATACAAATTTGCCAAGTCCTGAGCAAAATTCTTCACACCGGTGCTTTCCGACGATTCTTCCTAATTCTCGGCCATTCTGGCCACTGCTGATGTTCTCGTTCCTGACGGTCCCCCGTTCTGGCTGAGATTCTTTAACAACATCTGGCTAGTCACTGAGCCATCCTGTATTCTCTGCCAATCCATCCAAGTCGAACCAGTTGATGTTCACATCCCCTGAGTCCTGCTCGTTGAAGAACTGCAGATTGGCAATATCCTCTTCCAGCTCTACTAGGTCATCTAACCCCTGACTTGGTCCATCTTCCCGGACCACACTGATCTCTGCCCCAGCTGCCAACTCTACCCCTGGCTTAACCTGATACGACGATACGATATAACCACTCGGGTTGTATGCTCCCTCGATAAAGCTCCCAGATCCCTCAAGCTCTGAATCAACATTCATATCTGGCTCCAAAGTCATCCCAGTTTTGTCTTCGACGGTCACCACCACCGGTTCAGGTCGGGTTTGGGAGGTGCTCAACATGCACAAGTCCGTGCTGTCTGGGATGAACACCTCAGGCTTGGGTAGGTGGGAGGGCGTGATATATATGCTTGGGTCATATGGAATGGCCGTGGTTTGGATCAAGTTGATGTGTTTGGGTGGTGGAGCTTGGTTATGTGGTGGGAATGGGTTGGTGGTGACATTCGGCTTCTCTGGATGCGCAATCACTTTATTGTCAATGAGATCCTGGATCTCATGACGCGGTCTGTAGCACTAGTCAGTGTCGTGACCATGCTGTTGGTGAAAGGCACAGTATTTGGCCGGGTTATGGGAAGTAGGAAGTTTGTCTGGTAATGGCCGCGGCTCTAGGGGCTTCAAATGTCCTTTCCTGATTAGAACCCCCAGAGCTTTGGACAGAGGCATGTACAGTGGAGTCAAGGTTCTTTGGCCTCGGGGTGGATATCTGGCTGTTTGTGAGCTGGTTCCGGACGCACCAGTGAAGGGTGTAGCTGTAGCTGTTTTTGGAGTGGTGGTGGTGGTGACCATGCCAACATCAGAAGTTCTGGCAGCTGCAGCATTACTCATGCCTGCATTTGAACTGCGTGTAAACGCCCTCTTGGGCTGCTCTCTCTCGTGGTCAATCAGACCCTGCTTCATGGCGTCCTCAATTTGTACCTCAATCTCGTGTAAATCCGCAAAGGTTGGAACGGGTAAGACGATCATTTTTTGCATCAGCTTGGGTTGAAGGTTGCGCACAACCATCCGTATCTGATCCTTCTCCAATGGCCGAGTTGTCATCATGGAGGCCTTGGCCCTCCATCGAGTGACAAAGTCAAAAAAGCCTTCATTCGGCTCTTGCCTAGTCGCTTCAAGATCACGGGTCGTGACCTCAATCTGGGTATTGTATGAATATTGTGCGACGAAGGCCTCAGTCATTTCCTCCCAGCTCCTTTTCACTGAGTCCTCCAGCTTGGCGTACCAAATGGCCGCAATACCCGATAGGGTCCGGCCGAAGAGTGATAGTTTCTGGAGTCTCGTCAAGCCCATCGGGCGCAAAATATTCGAGAACAGCCTCAGATGAACCATAGGGTCGTCCGAGCCGTCGAAACGGTCTATGTGGGGCATCTTGAATCTTTCAGGCAATGTTACCGCCGAATCAGTGTAACCATCCTCTATGTCTAGAATGGAATTGACTCCCTGGGCCCGTTTAAACAGCTTTTCAAGCTTACTCATCTTCAGAGCGGTTGGGTCCATCTCAGATTCAAATGGTGTATCTATTGAGAAGGCCGGTGTCGTTGAAATCTACGGTAGAACTGGTGGCGAAACTAGTCCTGTTGGGGCGTCCGTATCTTCCTGGACATTTGCAGTATCCCCGAGTATTGGAACTCTAGATGGGGGTGGGGGTGATGCGAAGCAGATGCTCCGGCTTGTTGTGGTTGCTACTATTGCTGAAGTTTGGCAATCAGCTCTGTCTGTTGAGCCACAACCTCTGCCTGATGCGCAGCGAACTTTGCCTAGCGGGCAGCATCCCGCTGCATGGCTTGCATAGTCTCTTGGAGCTAACGCATCATGTCCTCCATACTGGGCATAAGGTGCTGATCCGACTGAACAACAGGTATATCTCTCCCTGTGGTAGAAACGGAAATCTGATCCCTACTGTGCACATGTGGAGTAGACAAAGACCTCTAAACTGGTAACTGCTGTACTGGTGATCTGTGCCTGGATGACCTCTGTCTCATAACCGAGGGTAATGACACAAACACTGGTTGTCCGTCAATTAGATCCTCAGATCGAGAAAGCCTTCTACCTCTAGTCCAGAGTGCTCGGGGGGTATCTGCCTTTTCGGAAGCAATGATGCAATACTACCTTGCAAAAGATAAATAAAGCAAAAAAGAAAGAAACAACAATTAGAAAACGGACAGCATTTCGGCGTAGATGATGACAACACATAGTTGATAAACCGTAAGCTGGAAAAACTGCACTCAACACTGATCACTGCCCCCAAATCACTGCCTCAAATCTGATACCCCCAAATACTGATGTCCTCAGACTGATACTTAGACTTGCAAACTGATACATCAATTCCTGTAGAGACACACTCTAAAAGCACATAGCAAGCAAATGAGAGCCAAAACACCCCTATGGAGGGGTAGGATTTCCCTGTCCTAATTTCGTCAGGAACTAGGGTTTCACTACGCATGCAGCGGTTTCAAACAACCTATAATCGGGTAAGCAACCTATCCTAGTTTGGAATGGTCTCTACGACTTCCGATATGCAACTAGGTCGAATGGTCAAATAGGGTGCCTCGACAAAAACTGAGGTTTGTGTTCCCATCCTGGCAGAGCCTGTAACCGGTTGGCCTTATGGCACACTTTTCCAAGCAAGCCTCCGGTAAACCGTTCAAGAATAGCAGATGGCAAACACTGTGACTTAGGCGCACCTATGCAAATGCAATGCAAAGAAACACATAAGTGTAGACAAAATAACATATCATGAGTTCGAGTCAAGTTCTCTAAATCCCAGCAGAGTTGCCAAAAACTGTAGACCACCCGAAACTCGCTCCACGTGCTCCCCTTTCGGAGAGGGCGTGGATTTGGGTTCTAGCTACTACAGTTCGGACTCCTGTCACGGTTCTAAATCTAATCTCACAAAGTGCAATGTAAGACTAATAAATCACCAAAGAGTCCAAATCCGGCAAATCGTTTTGGAAAATCGATTTTAATCAAGAAGTGCCAAACATAGACTGTTTTGCCAGATTTCAGAGTCGCCACTTAAATATTTTGTTTTGGGAAATGTAGGAAACCCTGACTCATGCATAAAGCCACGTGTCCGTCATCACCAAAGTTGCCTCGGCTCGGGAACTTGGGTATGAGAGGGGAAGGTCCTGAAATGAGCACCCCCGCTCGCCCGATCAAAGATTGGCCTCTACTAACATGATATGTTGTTTTTGAAAACACATGTGTTCTTATTCCGGTTATTAATCTAACTTACTACGCGATGCGCACAGCATACAAGTATAGACTCAATAGCAAGAATTGGAACAAAACATCTCATGTTTGTTTTTCGAAAATGGTTTGAAAGTGCTACTCGCAAGTAGGCTAAGACGTGGATTTGCCACTCTCAAGTGGGCTTAAAATATGATGATTTGCCACTCCGCAAAGTGGGCTTAAAACGCACACTTTGATGAATTATTCCAATTCAAGCAATGAAGCCTTCATCCACAGGCATTCATGCAATTAAACACTTAAGCAATTAGCCTCATGGCAAGTATGCTATCATGGTAGTTATTTACACACATGCAAGGATGCTAAAGCATAGACACTCACAGTGTACTCCGAGCCAAAATAAAAGCTAGTTAGAAATCATGAATGATCCTAGCTATGTTAAGATGCCTAATGCAACACATGCAAAAATGCAACCAAAATAGGCTCGGCTATCTAGAATGGCATATGAATGCAACACTTGATAACATGCTTTGAAACACGTATTCAAGAGAGTGTATTGAAATACAATGCAGTTTGAATGATGTGCCGAGCCCGGTGCATGCAAGACAAAATGAATGATGCACGCATGCAAACATAAGTATGCTAATTAAAACATGCCCTAAAACTAACCATCAAAAGCTGGTAAATAAAAGGGAGAAAGACGTGGGGTTGGAAGACATTCACACACACACGTACACTTATTACAACATTTGCCCTCTCGACGGAGGGTCCGAATGAAAAGCTACATTTAAGCTAAGCTAGCTAACTAATCTAATAATCTAATTAGACTAATTATTACACAACCGAAATGAATAATAAGAAATCTACTTACTAATTATTACATCACTTAACTAATTAAGAAATTAACTAATTAAATTACAAATTCATGCTAAGCATTAAAGTTTGTGAACTAGGCTGCCTCAGCTCTGCCTTGAAGAAGTTGAAGATGCATGCTCGATTCCTGTCCCAAAAAGCTCTCCAAATGCTCTTTAGAGGCTCTGTTTACAGGGCGTCTTCCAGTTCTTGTTGCTGAAACTTACCAAAACAATGCTGGGAAGTGCACCAGTGGCGTGCCAGCCAAGGATGTGCAGTGTCGACCCCCCTGCCGGCCAATAGTAGGCACTGCCGGCCATGAATGGGAGGGTGCCGGCCATCAGTGACAGGGTGCCGGCCACTGGTATGCTATGACACCAAGCTACAATAGAGCACAAAATAGAGAAAATGGAGGGTCTCCCTACAACATGTATGTATTATGCCCCTCCAAATCATCTCAAAACATCAAGGGAGAGGCATAATTGGATCCAAGACCATCAATCAAGCATCGCAATGCGTGATGACTAAAGATCCAATTTGTACAAACTCAATAAATGCATGACAAACAAGGCACTTAGACCATCTCTTTATCATGAGAGATCAAAGGTAATGGAGACCAAGGGAGATTGGCTCATTTCATCACTTCAAGTATGAAATGAACCAATCTTCCTCGTGTTCAATACGACATCCGATTGAACACAATGCAAAGCAAGCAACATGCTCATGCAAACAACATGCTAATCTTGACATGTTAAGATGGCATGCAAGAGACTCTATCATGCAAGCAATGCATGCATGGCATTGTCAAGGGGCCAAGAGCACCAAGGCTAGTGAAGGAAATAGCACTATAAGCATGCATCACAATGCTCAAACAACCCAACCAACTCAAAATAGAGTTACATCATGCCCAAAACAGTGGCAAAACATGCTGAAATGGAAGCTCAAAGGACTAGACAAACATGCATACATGTTGAGCCACAAACAAGGCACAATGCTCAACTCTCAAAGTCATTGAAAGAGTGATACATGGAGTGCAATGGCATATGTTCCAGTACTGAAATGCCATGCTAAATGACTTAAAATCATGCAAACAACCCATGTAATGCATGTTGAAAGACCTAAGCATCAAAGCTAGTGAAGTGTATTACACTAGAGGCATGCAAGACAATGCTCAAATGGCCAAACTAGCCCCAAACAGACCTTATGCATGCCAAAACAATGGCCAAAATGAACTAAGATGATGGCTTGAAAGGCGAGAAAATGATGCTCATGTAATGACTCACAAACAAGGCATAAAGGTACAACTCTCAAGAGCACTTAAAGAGTGGAAAACATGGAAGTGTGACAACACTATGTGCTCTGAAATAACATGCCAAATGATGCCAAAACATGCAAATACCTCAAGCCAAGCATGCAAGATACCTCAAAACTCAAAGCTATTCAAGGCTATTGCACTACAAGCATGCATAACAAGCATCATACGACCAAGAAGCCTCAAAACAGAGCTGAAACATGTTAAAACATGAGTAAAAACTTGCTGGAGTGGAGCCAAAACATACTAGAATAATGGGCCAAAACACCAAGTATACTAGGCTAGTGAGCAAGGTTTACACTACAAGTATAAAAAGCATGGAAGAGGTGACTCAACCAGGCCAAAAAAGTGTTATGCCATGCTAAAATAAGGCCAAAAATAAGCTGAGAATAAGCCAATATATGCTAGAAAAACATGCTCAATTATTAGGCCAACAAGGCATGCAACCAAGACAAGGGGAGAGGGGACCATCCCCTCTCATTTTGGACCTCAAAAATACATTTCTACCACTGAAAATCCATTGGCTTTCAGTGGCTAAAAGGCCAAACGAAGATGATCTCAAAGGCCTTAAGAGATGGTACAAAGCAAGGCAAAATAAGGCACACAAGGGGATGAAACACCCCCAACATTAAAGAGACCTTAAACAACCATTTGAAACACTTGAAAATAAAGATTTTGTAGTTAACAACCAAGCCTAAAACAGCATGCAAGGAGGGCTAACATAGTCTACAAAAATATGCCTAAAAGAGGAACATGCTCACCTTTGAAGTACCACAGCAAGAAAGGTCTTTTCCTGAGCCAAAACCAGCCTTTTGAGTCCAAACAAGACCCTCAGATGCCTCAGCAACAAAGTGATGGTGCTTTACTAGGTGTTGTAGTGCAAAAGTGAAGAGAAAATGCACTTTAAGGCACAAACTAGTACAAATATAGAGAGAGAGGGATATGTTTTGCCCTAAAAATGCTGAACCTCTGAAAGGGGAGAGGAGCCTCCCCTTATATACAGCAATGCAATGCAAAGCTTGTTTAACAAGCTTGAATTGGCCTCTATCCCTCCAGACACGTGTATGGAGGATGGCTCAGTGAAAAACAGCTGGCTCAAAAGATCTAGCACGAAATCTGCTGAGACAAAGTGTCTTGCTGGCCATCAGTGGTGGCCGGCAGTGCCTCATTGATGGCCGGCAGGCTTCATCAATGGCAGGCAGGACTAAACTCAAGGCCGACAGTGCCAAAAGGTGGCCGACAATGCCTCACAAGAAGCATGCTGAAAGGACCAACACATGGTCCAAAAATGAAGCAGAAAGGACACAGGGTTTGGAAAGCTCAAACTTGTGACGTTCCGTCGTGAAATTCGAGTACTCGACGAGCAATCAAACTTGCCACCGGATGTACCCGCAAGAACATCCAAGTCTTGAGGACGGTCAAAAATGGGGTGTCTACACTACTAAATTCAACCAAAGTTTAAAACCCACAAAAATGGCGGAAGATAAGAAAAGGAAAGAGAAAAGAATGGAGAAAAATCGACCAAAATGTCTTTTTAAAGATGCTAAATTCGAAAACCATCGCTTGAGCGGTGAATGCAAACTCCCAGAAGTTTAGACCAGACAAGACAGACCGCTCGAGTGACTAGACTTACGCTCGAGCGAACATCAGCAACAACTAGAATCACAAACCTGCAAAAGTGTTGGATGATATGCCAGACCGCTTGAGCGACCAATCCATCGCTCAAGTGATAAAGAAAAATTTCAGAATGCTACAACCTCCCCACCTTAGGAAAGTTCATCCCCGAAATTAAAGATAACGCCGAAACAAGGGCAACTCAATCACAACCAGAAGCACAACCACCAACTTAAAGTTGGATCCATACTTAGGATAAATTTCCAGATCCCAATTCAACATTTCTGGGCCCCAAAGACACCCGAACAACAAAGCTCAAGAAAAGATCACAGATGTCTCCTCGACCCACACAACTCATTGGGCCTATGAGACAACAACAAAGACGACAACCACACGCATACCAAAGGCATCACTCACGTGACAACCACCACAACACACCCAAACACCCTCGAGTGCTCAACACTAGCAACATAATCTTATCCAATGGTTAACCCACTATTAGCAATTCAAGCTAAGGCTAAGTTGCTACACAACAACCATCAACCCAAGTTAAACAAATAATAACAGAACTTTATAAAAAAAATTCCCTTAACTCTTTAAAAATCATTCTCTTGTACACAAAATATTTCTCAAAAGATGCTCAAATTTGTACCGTCCGTTTTCAAAATGGCCTTCCTTATGAAACTCAAAAGTTTTGCAAACATTTCTCGAAAACAAGGTGTTACTAATAACACATAATCATCCACAATTAGTTATCAGGAACTACTCATTGAAATTTCTCATTACCATTTAAATTACAACCATTACATTTCTGTTTAACAAGCCATTCTGAGGCCATAACACGAGGAAAAAATAAATTTTCTAGTTCCATTCCACTATAACCACCGCTGAGTCTCTACTGTCACCCAACAATGCCCATCACTAATATAGTGATGCCACAACCAACATCAAATGTAACATTTCTATATTAACAATTGATAGAAACAACAACTGTGATATCAACACAATAAGGCACAAGGAAATTCACAATATTGCAATTTCATTTTGTCATAATCGTTATCATTATTAACATAAATCATCATCCACATGAGGCAAGGAAACAGTCACACAAACTTGTTAAAACGAGAGTTTTCTTATTGTCTTAATAAAAACTCTTTTCCCGCTTATACGTTTTCTCAAAAATTGTCAAAATCATATTGTCTTCCAATCAAAAGATTCGCATCATAAACTCTGAGTAAAACCAATTTTTTTGCAAACATTTTCCCAAAACAAACCGTAAAATTTAAACCCCAAGGTGAAAGTTAAAATAAAATGTCGTGAGAGGTTACAAAAACCAATAATCACTTTCCAAATTCATTTTCTCAACGAACTTTTGGTGAATCCCAACCATCACCCAATGACTTCCATCACACAACTGGTGATATCACAACACATTTACTACATTTCTATAATACAATGAATAAAAAAAACAATCACAGTGCTACAAGTGATAGTACAACACATATGACTTTTCAACAGTTGAAAGTTCCGAACCATTACGTACATCAACACAGACAATCATTAATACACCTTGGCACAGGTGCGCTTGCAACAATCTAGATTCTAACATGCCATCCCAACTTGAGGGATTCCACAATTTTACACCAACAACTTACACCCACGAGCAAGGTTCAACGACCTCAAGTACCACCTAAATTACTCGAAGCGAAGCAATTCTCGAGATAATTATGTGCTACTTAACTTCGAATATCACTCATCCAAACCACCAGTTCCGAACTAAACTAAACCAAACCACGCCTTAAGTCCCATCAAGAGGGGTTGGCTACAAGGATCCGTCTTCTTTACACGACTCAATCCCATTCACGAATTCTCTACTCTCACAATTCAAACGTCGACATACTAACTGACACCAATCACCCCTAGCCAGGGTTCAATACACACCAACATCACACCTGAGTTTGAGCTAGACTTCCTAAAGCCAAAACCTCACAACTCACAACCAAGCCATTCTAAAGCAACTATTTGTCACCCAACCCAGATATCAACCAATCGACTAACTACTCAAGAGCTCCGCCCCCGATACTCAAACATCTAAATTTTTTGTCCTGCCTCGTTTACTCTGAGATAGGCTCCATACACCATTCCTCACACTTGTAGGATCTCATCAGATTAAATCACACCACCATTGTTCCCAAAGAAATCACCACTCATAGGCTTATAAGGAAAACACATTCTTATATCTCAAAACACAAGATCGATAAGGCCAACGACGATCACATGATCCCGGTCATACAATACAAGCCTTACCAATGCTACACTCATTACTCGAGAACACAAACTATTCTTCATTCCAAGAAATACTTCTAACATCTACCCACGAAATTTCTCCTTTCACTCATAAACTTTACCCAATATCTGATAACACCATGAACTGTTACACCCACACATAAGTACTAACCCATAACCAACCATGACACGAACACCATCCCTATCTATGATCGATAAAACCACAATGGACTCACTAACTAACAAAACCCCAAAATACTAAACAGCACACACTACTATCATTCTCACTAACCCGAGGTACAAATCTCACACTCCTCCAGACATTCTCACATAACCTTCACCAATTTCACAAAACTCCAAAGTCTCACATTCCCTTAGACTCAACACATTCATAGCCTTATAACTCGGCCCTTACCATACCACCACACCAATCACAATATCCCACGGATTTCTCATTCTCAACAAACAACTTCTAAACAGAACAAGGCTCACAGACCATCACATAACCATCTCATAAATTAAAATTAGGTATACAACAACATTAGGATCATCAATCCCATTAACGACTTCTCATTACATATATATAAAAGGGAGTTTCGAGATTCACTGCGTGCCCCCAATCCAAGATGATAAACAAACAACAATATATATATAAAAACATATAATCATGATGTCTCCACATCCAATAGTATACCAATCAACAAGAAAAATTCAAATATTATGTCACTAGCCTCTAATACAAAAGCCCATCTCAATGGTAATACTATTATGCTGGCTGAAAGGTCGACCCTTATAGAGCTCTCAAAGCCTGGCCCACTCGGATCTGATATCGATACCGCCCTCGATTGGATTGAAGAGACTGAGTTGACTAGGTTCTAAAACACCCAAAGAATTCACACACAAAGGGCACAAACGTCTCACATAGCCTAGATGACCACAAATAAAACAAACAGTAGACCCCTTACTCTGAGACTGGCTTGAAGCTTGAACCTCACTTGGCCTCCAAACAGATGAGTCCAAAATTCCCGACGAAGACAAGGAGTAAGCCTAAGAGTGAGCATGCGTTCGCTTCCACCTCTTACAGAGCCTAGAGTTCTTATGAACCGTAGGAGTTGCCGAAGTGGCCTTCTCCCTATCTTGACCAAAATGCATAACCATGGCCTCCACATGGGCCGCCACCTCAACTAGAGCATTGTAATTCTTCCACTTAGATCCCACTACTTTTCCCTGGATATCATCGCACAACCGTCTCTCAAACTCATAACAACGACGCTCCTCTATTGCCACCAACTCTGGAGCAAACCTCGACAAACTAGTAATTCTCATCTCAAATTGTGCTAAAGGAGTAGCATCATGGCACGACTCAACAAATTGTTTCTTCAACCTTTCCCGAGCAGAATGAGGGAAATACTTGGCCAAGAAGACCTTAGTATAAGCAACCCACGTGGTACCTACAGGGCCCCTAGCATACTTCCACCAATAATCTGTATCTCCCTTCAATTGAGTAGTCATCAAAGAGATCCTCATCCCCCCGTCTTCAACTCTGAGCACATCAAGAGTTTTGGTAATCTATTCTATCCAATCTTCCG
Organism: Camellia japonica; assembly: GCA_030407325.1. Taxonomy (NCBI): domain Eukaryota; kingdom Viridiplantae; phylum Streptophyta; class Magnoliopsida; order Ericales; family Theaceae; genus Camellia; species Camellia japonica. The sequence continues at coordinate 120,099,380 of JAPPVO010000017.1, forward strand.
CCTCCAGTGGCTTAGCCTCTCCCAAAAACTTCGGTGGATTGTAGTGAAGAAATTCCTTATTGAGTCTGAGGGTGTGCCCATTGTCCCCTTCATTATGAGTTAAAGTCTCATGCATTGTTCTTACAATGTCACATAGATGCTAAAGGAACTGTTGTACCCCTATCGACACTCCTACTCCCAAGTCATCCTCTATTCCCTCATGTAGACATCCTATAAAACCCAAACACAAATCCAAACTTAGTGCATTACACAACAGCCTTCCTCAAGGCACACACTCACCACCACTAGGCTACAAGACACACTTAGCCCTCATGCACACAATTTCTATTACATATAAACAATTAAACACTTAATCACGTAATCGAATCAAGTCCATAAGATAACTAGTTGCCTCGAAACTCTCATGGAATTCATATCAGAAAGCACGTTCACCAAGCGTGTTTCCAATAAGACCTCAAAGTAAGTTCACTGGTTATAAGCACAATCCAGAAAACTTGACCCCGTACTCACATAAATGCAATACATAAGGTCCTAATGCTTATCCTAACTATATTGAAAAGTCCTCACCAAGCATAGCAAACCCATTGTGGTAAAAACCACTCACCACGAGCCCAAGGTATTCAAACCCGGCTCGCTTTGATACCAAGTTGTAGCGCTCTATTTTTTTTATTTCATGGATGTCATTACAAATCCATTATTATCATACAATTTTAGAGATGACAAACGAAAGTTCTATACATTAATAATGGTAAATAAATGAAGATTCTCTCCTTCGAACACACAATGAATGCAACAAGAGGTACGGTTAAATAAGTTGCCCGTAGGCATACATTATTACATAAAAAGGAAGGGTTCAACCCTTTAACAACAACGACATTCCGCCAACAAATAAAAGGCCCCATGGCCAACAAATATAGAAGATCCTCAAGCTTGAACCACTTCTCGACATTCACCTGAAAAGGATTAGCAATGTGGAATGAACATAAAGTCCAGTAGGGATCCTAGCATGATCCTAAACAATTACAACTCACAGATAGATATGATCATGAATGCTCCAACTCATACTATATAAATAATGTGGCGGTATGCACCAAAGTATAATTACATAAGTACTTTTTCCAAAATCATCTAATTTGTTCAACAATATAGAAAGTTCACATTTCCTTCTCGTTTTCCATAAATATATATATATATATATATATATCATGTAACAACCATTTGCTTTTGAAATATATTCACAAAAATCTAATTTCCTCATATTACTTACAAACTCAATACGTAACCTACGTCCGTCTCCAACATGCTCATCACATTTTCTGGCCTTATGCCCAAGTTAAAGAGATACTTTCAATAATTAATTTGATACGCTCACATGCACACATAAACATCTAATAGGAATATGAAAACAACAAACACCCAATTTACCAGACATCGGCTGGAAGGTAATGGTACCTCTGCCCAGTTCTCCAGGCGCTAGCTGGAAAGTACTAGTACCTCTGATTCTAAGGGCAGCCAATTCTCCAGGCGTTAGCTGGAAGGTAACGGTAACTCTAATTCTCAACGCAGCCAATTCTCCAAGTGCTAGCTGGAAGATATTGGTACCTCTCATTCTCAGTGCAACCAACTCTCCAGCTACTAGCTAGAAGGTAATGTACCTTTGATTCTTAGTGCAGTATACATTGCCAACCATCACAACATATTAGGAGCACAAATAACACAACGTTTAATACATACACACAATCTATAAAAACACAAATGCCATCCTCTACCGATGACCAAGGATAAAAACTTTAAACACATGTACTTAATACCTGTGATAAAATAATTCAATTCACATGAGACTTTAAGTCCAACAACCACAATAGTAAAATAAAATATTCATAATCCAACCTCAAGCTCATTTTTGAATTTTACAAAACGTTATGATTTCTTTCTCTTTTCAAAAATCAATTTTCTTATTTTCCAAAAATTAAACCCATGGATAACAAAGTCATAATCCAACTCAAATTAACATGATTAATCCAAAATAATTCTAATGCCAGGGTTAATTCTCCCTTTTGTTGTTAACACAATCATACAATCCATATTAACAAAATAGAAACATTATTCAATTTTACCTCTTTCTAATTCACTAAGTCAAAATATTAAATTATAGCTTTTTCTCTCTATCAACGTAAACAAGTTAAACTACTTTCAAATTAACCCAAACGACAATCAATTTAACAGTTTCAACTCCAAACATTCAAACCCTAGCTCCCCTTCCATGATTTTCAAAGAAATTCATAGTGGATATGATTTTTTATACAATAAAATCTACCACATGTCTATCTATAAACAAACTATTGAAAAGGAACAAAGAAATTCCTACCTCTTGAAACGACGAGGAGAAAATCAAAAAATCTACGGCGACAAAAACACGATTCGCTCAGATTAAAATGAAGCCCTTGTGACCCTCTAGGTTTTGATCTAAAGAACTATAGGTAGAAAATGAGCAAAAATAAATGAAAACCAAGCTAGACAGCTTGAAACCCATAAAAATGGTGGAAGAGAACAAGAGGAGAGAGAAAATAATGGAGAAAAGTGGACCAAAATGCCTTTTTAAAGATGCTGAATTCGAACAGACCACTCAAGCGGTGAATGTGAACTCCCAAAAGTTCAGACCAGACAAGACAGACCAATCGAGCGACCAGACTTGCATTTGAGCGAACAGAAGCATCAACTAGACCTACAAAAGTACTGGATGATACGCTAGACCACTCGAGCAACAAATCCATTGCTCGAGCAATAAAGAAAATCTTCAAAATGCTACAGATCAGTGCTGAACAGCACGAGTTTTTAGATTTTCACTAAGGACACATAAGCCAACATAGTAATACTATAACCACACCCCTTAACCAGATTCGCCAAGGTATTCACCCATTTTTCTTAAAAATAATACATTTTCAATGCAAGGATATGAAATAATGTTCAATGCAAAATGTATGAGTAATGGTTTTTGTTTAACATATTCCTTATGCAATTTCTATAACAATTACAGTTATCCTCCACCAATAGCCCAAAATAGATATCTTTATACAAAGGATAAATTTCCAACAACTATAATTTCATAAATTTTAAAATGGGAGTGATAATACTTCTCCAAGTCCACTCTCGACAAGTACATTCATTTTATCTTTTCAAAACTCAATTTCTTTCCCTTTCATCCATAGGTCAAACACTAATGATTTCCAATAAAACATCGTTTACTTTTCAAAAACACATTTAAAGGAGAAATTTTCCATATTTTAACACAACTCAACAATATGCTCATCACCACAACAATTCTCAATAACCCACTGGAAAACCCATCTTTTGCATGTCAAAAACCGAACCATAAATCAAACTCTCAACTCCCAAATCACAATACTTTACAATAAATACATAACGAACCTAAGAATCATACTAGGGGTGGAAGAAGTACCTACCTCAAGAGTAAAAGAAGAAGAAAACAAGACCCAACTTTAGATGGAGTCAAAAATGGAAACTTTACTGATTGAAATTTACATCTTTACGAGTTCTACACTTTTTCTCCAAAGAACTAGGGCGGCAAGATCAATGGATTTGGGTGTATTGGAGGTTTTTAGACAAGAACTAGAGAGAGAGAGAGAGAGAGAGATTTAAAAGTGACTAAAAAGATCTTTTTCTCGTATTGATATACGAACAGATCGCTCGAGCATCAGACACAAGAAAGTAACACCACTTGAGCTGCCAACATATGGCTTGAGCGCACAATGACTCTCTACCAGAAGTTTTGAAGACTGCGGAAGAATGTTCGAGCGAAGAAAGGACTGAAAGGAACCAAAGACCACTCAGACCCTACTCCTAGTAGTTTCGCAAACCTACAAATATACTGAAAGGAACCGAAGACCACTCGAGCGACTAAACCGACCGAACGAACTAGAAAAGAAACATACAACATTTCTTTTGAAAAACTAACTCTTAACCTGTTCAAGACACAACCAACCACTCCAAACAACCAAACCCAAATAACAACAAGATAAGAAGAAGTATAGACAACGATAAAGAGTATCGGATCTCATATCCAAGAACATGAAATGGTCGGGTCTAACCCAAGCTGTTATAGGTGGTTAGCGGCGGCATCTTGTGGCGGTGAGATAGACAGATAGGTAACAGATGTACAGATAAATAACATTTGGACAGATAAGTGACACGTATATAAATAGGTAACATTTGGACAAATAGATAGATAGATAGATAAGCTTTTAGACAAACAGGCTCTTTTGTGATAGAAAATGTTTTTTTGGCCAGAATAGATTTGGTAGGAATTCCAAATTTAAATTTGATTCACACATATAAAATAATTAGTACTTTTTTTTTAGTAGGTAAGGATAGGATCATACAAAATGCTATTTGATTTGCACCGATTCCTTTACTAACCGCGGGATTGGTTTGTTTTATGGTTTGTAACTTATAATCTGTTTTCGAAACTATATTTTCTCATCATAACTAATACACACACATATATATATATATATATATGTTTGTTACCATCAATAAAATATCAAAGTAAAAATTAGTAGGAGAGATATATAACATGTGAAATTTATTACAAATTAGTTATTTATATGAAAAATATTATATAAAATTAATTAATATTATAAATATAAAAAATATTATACAAATTTATTTTATATATTATGTAAATATTTAATAATTATTTAAAATTATTTTTCAATCAATTAATAAGTCGAAACAGTCCAAAGCTAGTTTGATTACGAATAACAAATTGTCCTAAAAATACATTTATTTAAGACACCCCAAACAACCCCTCAATCTATAATTTGATTATAATTTTAATCGTAAATTGCATTAAATTTAGCTGCGCAACCCTAGGTAAGGACATATAAGTCGTGCTACGAGGAGAAGCCCCACCCTTGCACGTTCTCCGCATCAATTTCTCGGATTCTCCTCTATTTTATTTTAATTTTTTATTTTTGAGACTTATGTATATGTTATAATAAATGAATTTATTGTTTAATAGGTTCTGTGAGAATTATATATATTTTTCACCATACATTGTTAAAAAATATCAATAATTATTAAATTTCAACGATAATTTAAAAATTATCACAAAAAATATCATTAATTATCAATTTTAATGACTATTTAAAAAAATCATTACAAAAAAAATACTAATTTTTAATTTTCAACCACAATTTGAAAAATTTGTCATAAAAAAAGTCACTAATTGTAAGTTTTAACGACAATTTATAAAAATTATTGATAAAAAAATGTCATTAATTATCAATTTTCAACGACATACGAAAAAAGTCATCATAAAAAATTATTTAACGATAATTTTACTAAGAGTTATTTTCAATAAAATTTGATAAAAATTAAGTCTAGATATGAGGACCTATTAGTAATTTACCTCTTTTTTCTTTTTTGACTTTTAATTTAGTAATATGCTAGAGGTTCCAAAATTTCTATCAAATATTTTAGAAAATGTTTCATACGGATGTGGATCCCACACTTATGCGGGACCCATCCTATGTGAGGCATTTGATAAAACATTTATACTGTGTTCGGTTGAGAGATTTGAAAAAGAATTTGGAAAGGAAAAGGAAAAAAGTAAGTGAAATTAGGTGAAATGTAAGTACATTTTATGGACATTTCACTTGCCTTTTCTTTTTCTTTTCTTTTTTCAAATCTCTTCACAAATCAGTAGAAAATTTGATATCCCTATTATTATTTTTTAATTTATTAATTTGTTTTTTTACTGGACAAAGTTGCACTAATTCATATCATCGAGAAGAATCAAATTGAAAAAAGAGCCATGATTCAGATCCCAACACCCTCACATACACGTAGGGGTAGCAAAAGAAGGACCAAAATAAAAAAATTAAAAAAAAAAATTTGAACCAATGAAAATTTACTGAGGGTGGTGGGGCTCACCCAGTGGGAATCTCACTCTTTTCCCTTAAAGAAATTGTAACTCATGTGATCTCTGGAAAGTCAAATTATTATCCATAACATTCCATGACCTAAGCGTTGATTTCTTAGTTCTGAGTTAGAGTTTCCCAGGGTTTTGAATATTAGATGTGATAACTGCATGGCACGAGGAGAATTTCAGGTAGCCCGGGTACACACACAATATATATATATATATATATATAAAAGGTTGTGTTGGGAGTAACTCTAGAAACATGAATTCATAACTATTTTTAATGCTTTGTTTGGTTAAAGTTTTGAGAAATGAATTTCAATATAATGGTCCTGTTTGGTAGAGCTGTGGGAAAGTGCTTATAGCTTATGCCTAAACAGCTTATAGCTTATAACTTTCAGCTTAAGCTGATTTCCAGCTTATTCTTAAAGCATCTCCTGCTCCACTCAAAGAATAAGTTGATTTCTGACTTCCAAAAAGCTATAAGCTATAAGCTATAAGTTAAACCAAACACATCAAAATAGTTTAAATTAAGCTGAAAGCTGAAATAAGCTGTAATTAAGCTCTGCCAAACAGGCACAATATTTCAAAACCCATTTTAGCTTTTTGTCCCGTTTGGTAGAGCGGTGAGAAAGTGATTATAACTTATAACCTAACAGCTTATAACTTATAATTGTAAACATAAACTGATTTTTGACTTATAAATTACGCTTCTCTTCCCCCACTCAAAGAATAAGTTGATTTTTGACTTACAAAAAGTTATAAACTATATTATTAAACTAAACCAAACACATCAAAATAGCTTAAATTAAGTTAAAAACTGAAATAAGTTAGAAATAAGCTCTACCAAACAGAGCCTTTGTTTGGTGAGAGAGTTTTTTTTTTTAATTTTAAATTTTGAAAAGCATGACTTGGGATTACCTTATCATCCTTCCGGACGTCCGGTCAGTCGACTGACCAGTTGACCGAAACAGTGGCTTTTTTTTTTTCTAAAAAAAAAAAAGAATTTTGTTTTTGATTTTTTTTAACAAAAATAATATATTTTTTATATTGTAAATAAAAAATATTTAAAAAAATTAATTCTAACCAAATATACAATCAAAAGTTATTTTAAAGCAGTAATTGAATATTTATTTTGAAAAAAAAATTATTTTGTTTGTAATATTTTCAATTAAAAAAAATTATGTTATTTTTTTAATAATTATTTTTTTGAATTGAATTTTAAAAAGAGTTTGGTTATGAGTTTCGAACAGAATTTTCGATAGAGTTTTGAGTTGTGTGTTTGGTTATGAGTTACAATTTTTTTAATTAAGTTTTAAAAACTCTTTTCAAAACTCATAACCAAACAAATTATTTTATTTCACATGTCACATCAAACATTCAAAACTCAATTTAACATTCAATTCAAAACTCATAATTAAACAAATTTTCTACACTCAAATTATAGTTCCAAAACTCATAAACTCAAAATATAATTTTATTCTCAAATTATATTTCTAAAATTCTACCAAACGTTGCCTAAATTGCTCTAAAATTGTTGAATTGCTAACATTATTCATCAAAAATGTAAACTAAAAATCAACAATCTATAATTATTGTGTTATTGAGAATTTTAAAATCTACACTTATTGGATTCTTTTTTAATTTGAAATAAAAGTAATTTATTTTTCACATTTATTGATGATGTAATAAAAATCTACATTACAACTATGTGATGAGGATCCAAATCTTGAAAACTTAACCATAATTTTATTTAGAAAATAAAGTACAAGTTGTAAATATAAAACTAGTCACTACAAAAAATTAAAATTTTAGAAATCAAAATTTAGAGATAAAATTATTTTTTAGGGACTAAATATTTTTTGTTGCGAAAAGTGCCGCTATTATATTTTTAGTAATAAAAATTGGACATCAGTGATGAATTATTATCCTTTTTGGACCAAATTTTTTGTCTCAAAAAATAAACCGTTTTAAGACCAAATTATTTTGTCCCTAAAAGTCTATTAATTAGTGACGTTTCCAAAATTTTGTTGTTAAAAACCTTGTTTTTGACTTTTCGAAACAACCTTTCAGCGACTATCCCCGTGACGATAAAAATTAGTCTCTGAATGTCTTTTGTAACAAACTTTTCATTTTTAGAGACCAAAACAGTTAGTCTCTAAAATTCTTATATGTTGTAGTGAGTGTATTATATCAAATTTATGATGTAATAAATTGTAAACAATAAACCCCTTTAAAAATTTAATTATTGAAAACTAATATTATGTCTTTTGGGAAGAAAATAAAAAGTCAACTTTTAACTTTTTATCCATTTTGGATCACATCACTTCTCACATTTTTTATTCATAAAAAGATAAAATAAACTAAAAAAATTAAAAAGTTAACTTTTTACCAATTTCTCAAAACAAATCTTTAGAATGCCTGTTTTATATAACACATATACTGCTTGAATTACAAAGCAATCACAGAGTTGGATAGCACACTTTCACATGGATGCATGATTTACAAAAGGTGAAATTTATCTTATATGAGAGGCTTGTATCAGATTTTCTGTTAGTTTTTATATCGTAAACATCTTTTTCAAAGAAATTATATAATACACACTTTAAAAAATGTGTATACCATGTGTTTCAGTTATAATATTTGTGAGCTTTGGTTATAATCCAGTTGTTTGTGATTTATTTATGACCTCTTGTGGTTAAATTATTTTATTTTATTATTCTTATTATTATTTTTATGATCAATGAGGTTTTTTATTATATTTTAAGTAATGTTTAGTTGTGATCCTTGATTATGACACATCATGATATCAATTATGACTTAAGAGTGTTTTGGGAACTTCATAAAAAGCTAATTCTTTAGCTTTTTTATCCAAAAAAGTTACAAAAAAGCTAATTTTTTTTAACCAGAAAAGGTCACAAAAAGCCAAAAAAATGATAAAAGTCAATTTTTAACCAATTTTTCAAAACACTCTCAGTTTTATGGTATTGTGGTGGTAATTCAAGTTAAAAACAAAGAAATCTTTGACTATATGTCTAAAAGATGCTTGATTTTGATTCATTACCTTATGCCAGAAAATAATTTGATTTTGACACTTTCTGATATTAATACACAAAATATCTTAATTTACACATAAAACATCACCTTCTTAAAAATAATAATAATAATAAATAAAAAAGCATTATCTTTTTTTTTTTTTTTTTTTTTTCTGTGGAGAACCAGGCAAAACATCAAAATATATTAGCCATAAGATAAAGGGTAAATTACACTCTTGAGGTTTATGTTTATTACAGTTTCCCCCCTCACGTTTTGAAAATTACATTTCCCTCCCTGAAGTTTAAAGTTTCATTACAGATTCCCCCTCAGCAATTTATTTTTTTTTAAATACCAATTTTGCCCTCACTAGATAAATTACATTGACACCTTTCACATTTTAGAAATTACAATCCCCTCCCTAAAGTTTAAAGTAACATTACCAATTGCCCCCTCGGTTAGTATAGTTGGAAAAAAAATTCATTGAAAAAAATTAATTGAAAAAAAAATTAATTGAAAAAAAAAATTATTAGTAAAATTTTTAAATTTTTGATTAAAAACCAACGTAAACTCATTTTTTAAATTTACGTTTTTTCCTCAAATTTACAAACTGAGACAACCATTTATAAACCAAAAAAATTATCAAACAAGTTTTTATGATAGTTTTTAAAATTTTTGTAAATATAAATTAAAAACTAAAAATGAAATGGTTACCAAACATGCTTCAAATGATAAAAATGTCGTAAAATTAATAAATAATTAAATAAGTTACTAACGTACGAAATGATTTATCAAAAGATTCTTAAGCCATATATGGTTTGATTTTTAGAAATTTTTTTTAAAAATTAAAAATTAATTTGGTTAAGAAATAAAAAATAAAAAATAATTATTAAGCTAAAAATAAAAAATTAATTTGGTTAAGATAAAAATTATATAAAAATGATAATTAATTTTTATTTTTTATTTCTTAACCAAATTAATTTTTATTTTTAAAAAAAATTCTAAAAATCAAACCATATATAGCCTAAGAATTTTTTGATAAGTCATTTCTTACGTTGGTAACTTATTTAATTATTTGTTAATTTTACTACATTTTTACCATCTGAAGCCTGTTTGGTAACCATTTCTTTTTCATTTTTCAATTTATATTTACAAAAATTTTAAAAACTGTCATAAAAACTTGTTTGATAATTTTTTTTTTTGTTTATAAATGGTTGTCTCAATTTGTAAATTTGAGGAAAAAACGTAAATTCAAAAAATGAGTTTACGTTGGTTTTTAAACAGAAATTTAAAAATTTTACTAACAAAATTTTTTTTCAATTAATTTTTTTTTTTCAACTAATACCAATCAAAGGGGCAATTGGTAATGTTATTTTAAACCTTAGGAAAGGAATTGTAATTTTTAAAATGTGATAGGTGTCAATGTAATTTATCCAATGGGGGCAAAATTGGTATTTAAAAAAATAAAATTGCTGAGGGAAAAATCTGTAATGAAATTTTAAACCTCAACGAGAGAGATATAATTTTTAAAATGTAAAAAAAGAAATTATAATAAATATAAATCTCAGGAGATGTCAATGTAATTTACCCTAAGATAAAAGTTTTGATAGATTTTGCCAGGTTGTGCGCTGGCGCTAAATGCATGTGTATTATAGCATATCCTTTTTGTCAATTTGGAGCTTTCTTAAAACTAGGACAACATTAAAGCACGACTCCATTATCTATACATACTAAATGGATGCACACTATGACGTCGTTTGAGATGCGGATTGACATTTTAATTTTTTGATATTTTAATTATTTTAATTTAGAATTAAAAAGTCACATTTATGAAAGTTTTTTTTTTTGTGAAAAAAATAAAATAATTATAAATTAAATATGATATTTTATTATATTTAATTAAAATAATTTATTTTATTTTATTTTATATAACTATTTTAACCCAAACCACATGCCAAACCAACCCTTTGAAAACCTTATCACCATCATCAAGTCGTACCACAAAAAACATGTAGATGCACACTCCTACTCCAATATATAGGTATAGGCACAATTATATTATATAAATATGTGTACCAAGAGTTCTGGGGTAAGTCCCATCTAGAATATTTTTAATTTATTGGCTTATATAGGTTGGATTTGATGTGATATGTTAGAAAGGTGATGTGATTTAAATAAAATGATGTGACTTAAATAGAATAGTGACTTTTTAACTTTTTGTATTATTTAAATTATGCCAAAGTGTTATTTTAAATTTTTTATTAACGTTATCTCAGAAAAAGATAAAAATAAAAAACTTCTAAATACATGTGTATTATAGCATTATCTTTTTTGTGAAATGGAGCTTTCTTAAAACTAGGGCAACATTGATAGCACGACTCCATTATTGATACGTACTAAATGGAAGCACACTTTGACAACCTTATCACCATGATCAAGTCCTACCACAAAAAACATGTAGATGCACAATTATATTATATTATATTATAGGCACAATTATATTATATAAATATAAATATAAATATAAATATGTGTACCAAGAGTTCTGGGGTAAGTTCCATCTAGAGAAATATATTTTGCTCCTATTCATGTCATGTTATTTTAAATTTTATACTAATGCTATCTAAAAAGAAAAAAAAAAAAACAAACAAACAAACAACAACAACAACAACACCTTCTAAATACATGTGTATTATAGCCTTATCCTTTTTGTCAAATGGAAAATCCTTAAAACTAGGGCAACATTAATAGCACGACTCCATTATTGAAACATACTAAATGGATGCACACTTTGAAAACCTTATCACCATTGAAAATTTTAAAAATCTCCGAGATATTGATTTATTATTATATATCAATTTTAAAAAGTAAATAACAATTCTAATCAAATAATCAAGACAAATGAATACAACGATTTAACGTGAAAAAATTACAATTGAAACGCCTCCAATTGTGATAAAAAACCACGGCCAAAAGTCACAAAATAATCTACTAAGAAGAAAAAAATGAATTACACAAGTGTAACCTCAATTATCTAATGAATCCACGTCCGAATTGAATCGACCACTATGTGCCTCTTCCACCACCATCTTCACCTCGGAATTGACTTGCACAACGTTAAATCTACAACGCTGATGTTGAATCCACGACGATGAACCACTCTGAAATCTAACAAAACTTCAGGCTCAAGTTCCACGGTATTTATCGAAGAACAACTCTCTCGTTTGTAAATAAATGAAAACAAACAAACCCTTGATAATATTGATATGAAGTTCACAGATCCATTGATCACTCTTAAATCATCAAGGAAACACTCAAAAAGCACCATCCAATATAAAATACTTTATCTTGTTCCTCTCTGAGAATCTAGACAGCTCAAACCCTGAAAACAACAAACAACGCACTTTATAAAAAACAGGATCACGTGGACCGCTCGAGCGCATATTTCACCATTCGATCGGTGTGACTAAAGGCGGTACGAAACATATAGTCCAACTATTAGAGCACAACTTTCACTGCTCGAGCGGTAAAACTTTCTTCTTAGAAGTTCAAGCGCTTTGCAAAAATAATAGCTGATCTTTTTGTTCATTCAAGCGGTCAAATAATTTCGACAGTAGTTTTGCTTTTTACTTCAGGGGCGCTGCCTCTCGACCCCACCGTAGAGTTGTCTCGGACCTACCATGGGACACTGCCCCTGGACCCCCTGCGAGCTGACTGGGCAGCTCGATCCCCGACATAGTCTGTGAAGTGGCAAACATAAAATAATTAAGATCACAAACTCCACAGCAAGACACAATTCAAATTAGATTCGCATCTAAATATTCATAACTTTACTAAAATAAAAGATTGAATAAAATTATAACTAAAAAAAATTTGTCAAACGAAATTGTTAATAATAAAAACTTAACAAGCATGATCAAGTCCTACCAGAAAAAACATGTAGACGCAAACTCCTACTCCAATATATAGGTATAGGCACAATTGTATATATATAAATATAAATATAAATATCTGTACCAAGAGTTTGGGGGTAGGTTCCATCCAGAGAAATATTTTTCTCCTATTCATGTCGTGTTATTTTAAATTTTCTGTAAAAATTAATTTAACATTAATTTTATTTATTTATTTCCTCGTGTTAACATGATGTGTCGTTCTTGTTCCGTATCTGAGATCATGTTAACATTTTTTTTTTCTTAATTAAAATACCAAATGTGTAGTGAAATTAAATATTTTTCCTAATATTTAACAAAATTAATCTTTATTGAATGAAATTGTTCATAAAAATATTTGATTTTAATTTAATTCTATTTCCCCAATTGCAAAAAAGCATACACTATTATTAAATTTTTGTTAGTACTTAAATTCTAAAATAGTAGACAAAAAATATATTATCTTAAAATAAAAAACAAAATAAACTATATTATTTTTAAAATCTTATTCTATATATATATTTATTCGACTATATGGAATTATATAAATGATTGAAGAATTTCAGAGTTCTCCTTAATGAAAATGTCATTAAAATGTATAACTAATCTATACTATATATTATAGCAAAGTGACATTTCGTGAGGAGTTTCGTGGGAGTTCCAAAGCTCCTAACTAATTTTTTTCGAATTTTTGAGTTAAAAATATAATTTTAAAAAACACTATTCATTAACCCATTAAACTAATAATTATAACAATATTAATTATCCCCTGATTTATGCTTCTTAGAAGGAAGACAAAACAATCTCCTTTCTTATTTGTCAAAATATATTCTCTCTCACAAAAATCCAAAAGGAAAAATTATGAGAGCTCCAAAACTAATATAAAATTGCCAATTTAATGATTTTAAAAATTAAGAAATACAAATATCATAAAACTATTAACTCATCCGTCCCATATATTTTAGAATTTTTAAAATATTTATATGAAAAGTCCAAAATAAAATTGTAATCATATCAAAATTATATGAAATTTATATATCTATATATTATTATAATTGTAAAACGTGATCATCTTATTAAGGCTCAAAGTTATAATTCTTTTGTTCTAATTTTTTGGTTTTGTTTAATTTTTGTTAATATGTGTCACAATATGATTGGTCTATAAATTAGTTTTATATTTTAAAAAGAAAATTTTAAATTTGAATTTTTTTTTTTTTTAAATTATGTTACTATAATTGGAATGAGATCAATATTTAATCCTCAAATTATACTTCCTTTATTAAATTATAAAATAAAATTTTAAATTTAAATTCTTCTTTAAATTACATTAATAATTAGAATGAGATCAATGTTCACATGTGTCATGATGATAAGTCATAATATTATTGTCTAATATAATATGTTATTAAATACACATTTCAAATTATTAATCACCATTAAAAGTTTATATTTTGATTTTTTATGTTTTTCGGTTTTAAATTTTATAAAAAAAAAATATATATCCTTCTAAACTACAAGGCCTTGAACAATATTTTTTTAAATAAAAAAAAATATTTTTTTATAACAAAAGAGAAAAAACATTAAGAAAATGAAAATCTTTATAGTGCTTGCCAAACATGGTGGATTCTGTAATTTTTTTTTTTTAATCTCAATTGTCAATTAATCAAATTAAAATTTTAAAAAAAAATTTACTAAAATAGTTAAGAAGTAACTTTTGCTAAAATCAAATAGAAATATACGTTATTTTTCTATTAAAACGTAGTAGTTGGTTAAACATTTTTTATAATAAGAAAATGGGGATACACATGATAATTTACTATTCATCTAGACTTTTTTAGTATGCCAAACATGGTGGATCTTCATAATTTTTTTTTTAATCTCAATTGTCAATTAAACAAATTAAAATAAAAAATGAAAATATTTTTGGTTCAAATTGCTAAAAGTTGACTTATATTAAAACAAAGTAGAAAGAAACATTATTTTTCAATTAAAAGTGATGGTTCGTGAAACTTTTTTCTATTAAAAAAAAAATGAGGGTTATAGTTGATAATTTATTGATCATTTAGAATTATTTTCAAATAAAATGAGAATACCATTCTAACTTTTCTTCTTACCTTTTTTTTTTTTTTTATTAAGATAATTTTATTTTGTAAGAAATTTATTTTTATTCTATATAAATATTTTATTGCAATTTTTAAATTAAAAATAATTTCCAAAAATTCATGTTTAAATTATTTTATGTCATTATAAAATATAAGGGTTTTTTTTTTTTTTTTAATCAACATAATGCATGATCCAGTTTTAAAAAGTGCATTTTTAAAAAAATTTTAAAAGTAATTCTATTGTAAAAACTTAAGCATATTGCTTTTGCTTTTGTTCATTAATATTAAATTTTGAATTAACTTTATTTATTATTCAAAAAAATAAATTCGCGGATAATTTTAAATATTTATATATACAATTTTGTTTCTTTTGCTCATATTATTTAGTGTGTTATTGGGTACTCTTGGAGTACGGCCGTAGTGCTGCAAGGTATTATGATTGATAGAGAAGGTGGAACTTATGATTTTGTATTGGGTGATTGAGACACATGAGGGGTCATAGTGAAAGATGATTAATGAAAGAGTATGGACACATGGTACTTCGAAAACACCAATAATTTTTCATTTGGCCAAGTCTTCTCAAATTTAATTTGAATTTTTAAATTTCTACATGGATCCTCACCGAATTAAAAATTATGTTGTCCAATCTTTAAAAAATTACAAGCTTCACTTGAGTTTCTTGGGTTGAAATTGCCCAAGTTTGTAACTCTAGCAAGAAGATTGAAAGTTACATGATTGAAAATGTGACAAATTAAAAATTAATATATAAATTGTGATAAAATTATGGAACTTAAAATTGTAGTGTAGCTTGTTTCTCATGCTCCTCAGAGGGGTTAGTCTCCTTAGATACGATAGCCCTACAGTTCGGACTCCCGTGGTTCTGAATCTGATTTTACAAGTGCAATGTGAAATAGTAAAACACAAATGAGAGTCCAAATCCTGCAAATCTTTGAAAAATCAATTTACAAACAGAGATGCTAAAAATGGACTGCATTGCTATATTTCAGAGTTTCCACCTAAATATTTTTAGGAAATTTAGGAAACTCGTGACTTGTGCCAAAGGTCACTTGTCCCTCATAACCAAAGTGTCTTGACTCGGGAACTTAGGTATGAGAGAATAAGGTCATGAATTGAGCATCCGACTCACCCGATCAAAGATCAGCCTCTACTAATCGTGATGTGATTTTTATATACATTATATGCTCTTGTTCTGATTATTAATGCTAAGTTACTATATAAGGCACACAAGTATAGACTATTTCACTCACTTTGAAATGCTTTGATTTCATGTTCGTTTTGAAAAGAGTTTTGAATATGTGCCAGTTGAAAAAGCGAGCTCATATATACATTAATCAAATCATCCCAATTTAAGCAAAATAACCTTCATCCACCGACATTCAAAGAGATATGTCAAATAATCACTTAGCCTCATGGTAATATGCTTAATATGGCAACACAAACATACATGCAATATGCTAAAGCAAAAATGTTCACCTAGTACTCAGTTGAGGCAAGCCAAAATAGAAGAAATAGTTAGAAAAATACATGCTCTAATATGTAAGTGATTAATGCAACACATACAAAATGCAACTACTAGGTTCGGTTTATTAACATGACATATGACGTCAACTCAAAGCATGCGATAACGCACGTATTCAAGTAAGTATGAAATGACTACAATGTTTAGAATGATGAACCGAACCCGATGTATGCAAAAATGGATATTTAAGCTGGACAATGACATGGAACAAAAATATGATACTACATGCAACCATCATAAGCAAGAAAGTAAAAGGCAGAGGGTCCGAATGTTAAACTAATTATTACAAATACTAAATAAATTAACTAAATTAATTGGCTATTACAAATTCGAATGAAGCTACTAATTAAGTACAACAAACTACTATTAAAGCATTAATTTAAAAGACTACAGGAAGCGAAGAGTTGTAGGCACACAAACAAGAACATCCTTCCGGAAACCTCTCTACTTTGCTGTAAGAATCTATTCTGTTTGCAGTCAAAAAATTATTATGTTTTTGCCTCAGCTTCTGCTATGTTCTAGCACAAAAATGACACTGCTTGCATACTCAATGGTGGCCGATCGACCTTGAGAAGTGGTTGGCCGGACAAAAAGGTGGCCGACTGGCCACTATTTTGGGTTCTGCCCTGCTGCCACAGAATTGAAATAGAGCAAAAATAGAGTATTTCTAGGGGATGTTTATCCTTTCTATCTCTTCCTATCATGAAGATGATCAAGGAAGGAGTAGATTTGATTCACAAATCATCAATCGTCGCAAGTTTGTTGCGTGATGATCTTTGAACCGATAGGACAAAAACTTAATAGAGGGAAATGAAAGACCAACAACACCTTTTCCTTATCATGGAGTTACCTTAAGGAAAGGGATGGACATTGCTTCTTGAATCATCGAACATCACTCAGAGTATGTAATGGTTCGAGATGCAATAGGTTCAATATAACGTCCCATTGAACCTAACTCAATTTTATTACCTTTTTGTTTTGTTTTGTTTTTTTTTTACCTCTTTGACTCCAATTTTATTAGTCCTTTTTTACATTACCTTTCCATTTCTTATCTTTTCTTCATTTTGTCCAAAAGTGATAATTACGTCCACTAAATCCAAAAGCAATAAAGAATATCAAGCATTGACTTAACCCGAGAAATGAGCCTTGCAAGCACATTTCTACGGGGGAAATTACAAAGGAAGAGGCAAACTTATTTACAAGCAATAATGAATTCTAAGTGAAACTCAAAGAGAGTGATAATGAGTAGTCAAACTCATAGTGAGCGATAATGACTCTAAATCCAAACTTGATAACAAGCAATAACGACACTTTCCTTGGTGATTTCCAAGGGTCTAACTAGAAAGTTAGTCCCTTAGAAGTAAATGCACCGGTGATAAAGAGAAATCACAAATGAGAAATTATGTTTAGCATAAGAGAGATGTAATGCCTTGGTAATGGATCTCCGAAGAAATTAAACCATTAAGCATGGAAGGTCTCTTTCTTATGTTTGAACAACAACATTTTGTTAAACACAACTCTTTAATCAAAATGAACAAAGAATGGATAGAGGTTGTAGAGATGATTATGTAAAGGTGAATGCAAGTGTATGAACATATATGAAAGCTATTTAAAAAAAAAAAAGGATGTAAGAAAGGACTATCAACTCAAATGGATTCAAGGCTACACCCATAAGGACTTACAACAACACATCTACAATATTTAAAGCATATTTAAACACACAAAACAGCACTAAAATAGCCCTAAAACAATGTTGGAAATTGAGTTTTCGAAGTGGAAAAAGTGAGGAAAAAGATGCTAAGACCAAGATGTTTCAAACAATCAACAAGCCTAAGAGGGGGGGGGGGGGGAGTAACCCCTACTCTTTTTGGTGACTCAAAACCACATTTTTAAGCTAAAATAAAATCTGAAAAATAGTAGCTAAAAGTAAAGAAACAAGTGGGAAGAACGAGGATATAAGCTATGGGATAAGGTTCAAGAAAGGGTGGTTAACCCCTCCACTTTTGGTAGCTTTTAAATCACAAGTTTCAACACTTAAAGCCAGTTCAAAATAGTGTATAAATAATAAGAAAAGAGAAGAGAAGAGTAGTGTAAACAAGGCAAAACGAAGAGGAGATACTATTGGTTAAGCAAATCACAAGGCAAACACTCTCAAGAGCTGAAATTTAGGCTCAAGAATCTCAGCAAGAAGCCTCAAGTTTTTGGTTTAGGAAGTGTATGGAGAGTATGTATATTTGCAAGAGAAAATGGTAGTGTGTTGAACAAGTTTTGGCTCTTGAAATATTTTTTCTAACCTAAAACCATCAGGGATGGTCAAGTATTTATAGAAGAAAGCCTTCTCACGTCGGAAATATCTATAATAAGCCAGTTGGTGTAAGGCATGCACATGGGGGGGCAACTGGCTATAAAATATCTGTTTGCGAAGAAACATGGCCGGCCGACGATAAAGAGGGCCGGCCAGCCAACCAAAAATGGCCTGCCAGCCAATTATTGGCCAGCAGGCCTTTGGGGGGTCAGGCTCGAAAAAAATAGGTTTTGGTCCAAAGGCGGTGCAAGGTTTAGGCTCTGAAGTTCAAAAATCGTAGCCTTTTGCTGAAGAAATTGAACGATGGTACAACATAACATTTCATCATCGACTGTTCAACGCGAGGCGCCCAAGTTTTAAGGACTATAAAAAATGAGGTGTCTACAGTTGTCCCTTTTTGACAAAGCTCGAAGTCATGAAATGACGTGAGTGAATGTCAAAGACCAAAGACGATCCATTTTGACAAAGCTGCAAGACTTGGGCAATCAAACAAAATGTAAATGCAATTGGTTGAACTCGAAAGTTGCCTACATATCCCTTTGCAAGGAATCAAACTAGCGTAGTTCAAGGGAAAGATACAAATGATACACAATGCAATGCATTTGGGAATTTTGACTTGCACGCCTCGCAAAGCCGATTATTTTGAAAATCCATGATCATGCAAGACAATGCAATGAGCAATAACAAGATGAAAGCATATGAATGAAACAAGCCTCCAGCTTTAAATCAAACCAAATCTAAGCAAACAACAATTTCAAACACGTCTCACGTGAAATAAGGGAAAATGGTGCAACCAACGGGCATATCTCACCTTATTTCATACAGAGAGAGGGAAGGTTCTAACTGAGTAGAAGAGCAACCTAACGCGTTTTACGCGAAAAGGTAAAAGCTCCATACCAAACTACGCCTCAAGCAAAAAGGCAGAAGGGTGCAAGCCAAACTACGCTTTGCGCAGAAAGGAGTGAAAGATGCAAGACAAATCATATTCATGTGATAATGGGAGAGGCACAAGCCAAATCGCACTCACACGATAAGGAAAAGGATACAAGCCGAACTACGTTTCGTGTACAAAAGGGAAAAGCTCCATGCCAAATTACGCTTCGCGTAGAAAGCGTGGAGGGTGCAAGCCAAATCACACTCACGTGATAAGGGGAAGGATACAAGCCAAATAGCACTCACGAGATAAGGGGAAGGATACAAGCCAAACTACGCTTTGCGTGCCAAGGGGAAAAGCTCCATACCAAATTATGCTTCGCATAGAAAGGGTGGAGGGTGCAAGCCAAATCACACTCACATGACAAAGGGAGGGGTACAAGCCAAATAGCACTCACGCGATAAGGGGAAGGATACAAGCCAAACTACACTTCGCATAGAAAGGGAAAAAGCTCTATGCCAAACTATGCTTCGCGTAGAAAGGGTGGAGGGTGCAAGCCAAATCACAGTCATGTGATAAGGGGAGTGGTACAAGCCAAATTGCACTCACGCAATAAGGGGAAGGATACAAGCCAAACTACGCTTCATGGAGAAAGGGGACAAGCTCCATGCCAAACTACACTTCGTGTAGAAAGGGTGGACGGTGCAAGCCAAATCACACTCACATGATAAAGGGAGGGGTACAAGTCAAATCGCATTCACGCGATAAGGGAAAAGATACAAGTGAAACTACGCTTCGCGTAGAAAGGGGAAATGCTCCATGCCAAACTATGCTTCGTGTAGAAAGGGTGGAGGGTGCAAGCCAAATCACACTCACGTGATAAGGGGATGGGCACAAGCCAAATCACACTCACGCGATATGGGGAAGGATACAAGCCAAACTACGCTTTGCGTAGAAAGGGGAAAAGCTCCATGCCAAATTATGCTTCGCATAGAAAGGGTGGAGGGTGCAAGCCAAATCACACTCCCGTGATAAGAGTGGTACAAGCCAAATCGCACTCACGCGAAATGGGGAGGTCAATAAATCAGAAAACACGACGGCGCACACAGATGTAACATAATGCGATATAATTGATAGGAAATATGATACTATGCACGTTCCATGCAACACAATAGACAACAGAAATGAAAAGCTAAATAGAAAGCAGTATTATGAAAAAGCCTTATAAGGATCTCTAATTTACTGTTTGGAGGTCCTCAAATGCTAAAAAATATATATACAACTTGCTCAAGCTTGAGATCGGGGCATTTTTCCACTTCGGAGAAACGACGAAACTTGAAATGGCGCACCCGGAATCACATTTTGGAATTTTTTGAAGTAAAAACAAACCCAAACTCTTCACTTTTCCACTTTAGGATGAACACAAGACACTCTATGCACAAAATATACAGGATCTTAGCAAAAATCAACCGTGGACTACTTAAGGAGTTGGTTGGCCAAAAGAATGGGTGGGCCAGCCAATAGATGCTCGGCTGGCCACGCGATGCAGTTTTGAGGGCAAAAAGGGCATTTCGGCCTGTGGCTTATTTAAACAACACTTTGGCTCATTCTAACAGACCTACACCCACCGAAAACACTCTCCCTCTCTCTCTCTCTAAGTGCTCTCTCTCTCTAGATTTGCGCTTTATTCGCATTACCCACCCCCCGTTTAAACTTTTTTTGTAAAACCCCTATGGCCCTCTACGTTTTGAACCGATTGGATTTTGTTTTGGTTGAGTTTTTGGATTTTTCATTGCTTTGGGCTCATTCTCATAGGTTTTTCCTTGGAATTTGCACTTTTTCCCAGGATTTGACTTTTTCTCTCTTTTTCTCTTTCCTAAGGTTTGACTTTTCGGGTTTTCCATCTATTTTCCTCATTTTCTCTCACCATTACTATATTGCTCCATGGCAGATCACATCCCACATGATGGTGCCCTCCCAAGATACTAGTGCTAGATGAGGCAGACGGAGCAGCGGAGGACATCGTCGTTAACATCACAGCGGAGGAGATCTATCCGCTGGAGCATGAGCTTGAGCTGCCACCATTAAGGGTGAGGCCCTTCGATCCCGCCATTTATCACCTACATACACATGTAATGGCCCCTGGAGGCATGCTGCAATTCGAGGACTTCGTCAGAGACGTGCCTGAGGATTTTCTCTTGAGGGAGCGTGCCTTTCATCTCTCCCACGACGCCGCTGAGGTAAGAAACTTTGCTTTTACGTACTTTAATTTCTTTGCCATTTCATTACAGTCTTTTATTTTGTTATGCGTCTGACATATTCTTTTCTTTCAATACAGTGTGATGCTCTATCCTGGAGAGGCTACGGGGTAGCGACGCCTAGAGAGTGGTATTAGGAGCTTTCTGCTCAAGTTAGAGAGCTGGTCGATGAGGCAGGCTTTGGTCTATTCTGCTTAGGGCTCGCATGCCTGCAGGCCAGCCGGATCTTACTTGGGGATTTGGTGGAGAGGTGGTGGGACAACCACCAACTCCTTTCACTTCTCCTTCACTGGGGAGATGACGTTGACCCCGTACGACTTCTCTATGATCACGGGGCTATAGGTAGGGGTGATCCGATCCCCTTTGACATTGATATGGGCCAGTTGGAGGTGGCTTGGATTCATTTGCTCGGAGCACGCCTTCCTTTGGATAGGCCGGCCATGGTCAGATATAGTTAGTTCTACGAGCACTTCCATGGGAGCCATCTGGAGACTCAGGAGGAGATTAAGCGTGTGTTTGGGAAGAGAGGTTGAGGCTAAATTAGCCAAGTCCCGACAAAAAAGGCTAATGTAGCCACATGGAGACAAAATGTAAAATCACGGGCAAGTTCATCACTGTTTTGGGCTAAATTTACCAAAACACCCTCACTATTTTGAGCAAAACCCTAACCCTAATCCATGGCTGTGGCACTGTTTTGAGCACTATTTTAACCAACAGCGTACTCAGGCGCCACCACAACCCTCTCCACCACAACCACCACCTGAATGGCCCACCACCGCCGCCGCCGCCACCTGCGGTGGCTGCTTACAAGGAATGTCTCAAGAACCACGCCGCCACCCTGGGCGGCCACGCCATCGACGACTGAGGCGAGTTCATGCCCTCCCCCACCTCCATCTCCACCGACCGCACCTCGCTAAAATGTGCCGCCTGCGGCTGCCATTGCAATTTCCACCGCTGCGGGCTGGAAGACCCACCACCACTCTCCACCGCCCAACACGTCATCGAGTACCAACTGCAGCACCGCCACCCCCCTCCGGTGCTACCGCGCAGTCCAAATTCAACATCTCCGCCACCAATCTCCTCCGCCTACTACCCATCATCACCCCACATGCTCCTCGCTCTCAGTGCCGCGCAGTCCAATGTTGGAGTCGGCAGAGGCGTTTTCAAGGAATTAGAGAGAGAGAGAAAGAGAAACAACTTGAAGGGCAGTTTGGTCTTTTAACATGGAGACACCTCACCAAAAAGTCAAAAAGCCAAAAAAGCCAAAGAGCCCTTCCCAAACCAGGCTTTTTAGTCACGGGCTAAAATAGCCAAAAAAGCCAAAAAGCCAACCCACTTCCCAAACGGAGGCTAAGCAGCACACTCAGGGCTTCCTCATTTATCTTCTTGGTACCACCTTGTTTGCAAACAGGTGGAATACCATAGGTCTGTACCTGCTGAACGCTTTCGTGGTCCTGCCCCAGGTACAGGTACATGAGCTTTGGTTCCCGCAAAAAGGACAGCAAGGTCGGGGGCTACTGGAGGGCCTGGGAGGTATACATTGCACTTTCACTTTCAAATTCTGTTTGTACATTATGCTTTCTGTTTTGCATTTTTTGTCTTTATCTCTGTCTTTACCTATTGACTCATAAACTGATCTTTTCTTGTAGCTCTGGGTCTATGTGTACTTCCTTGCCCTTGTCCTTGTGCCGAGGGACGACGTGGAGGCTGCTGTGCCCTACTCCTGGTAGTACGACATCAGGTGCCATGCCCGGTGCTACAGTGATACTGTCTTTACTTACTACCGCTGATTCTTTGATACAGTGGCGGCACGTGAGGTAATCTGAAACCCATACTCACTTCTGCTTTATTTCCATTGCTACTACTTCGATCCACACTCTAACAAATGAGACAACTAATAATCGTGAATTTTTTGTTGACAAATTACGTGGCAGCCTGATCTTGGGACGAGACGCGCGCAGCCTGATCCGTGGGCAGTGATGCCAACAGAGACACGGGATGAGTACGCCTAACCTTGGGACACCTCCCAGTTGCAGATCCTATTGGAGGGTCCCTTCTGCCGGACCTGGTACCTGGGAGAGAGATATGTGCACCAGACTCTGGGTTCCCTGCCCCTGTTGTTCCTGCTTTGCCTCCACTATCTATGAGGACAGCTGATGGTCTACCTATTGAGGCCATCGTATAGTTTATGGCGGGAAAAGATGCCGACCTATTCCGTAGGGATGGGGACTATGCTGCCTTCATCCAGACTCATCTGATGCCATCCCTGACTGGAGCTCACGCATGAGACATTGCCGATGCACCCGCAGCTGGAGGTGCTGTTCCTGCGGCTGAGCCTTATGCTGGAGGGGTTGCCCCCGCTATTCATGTAGTCGGTCTACCCGTGATTCCAACTATGATCCCATGTCAGAGGATGAGTGGAACGGCCTACCAGATTCTGATGAGCAGCCAGAAGAGGAGCATAGGTATGTCAGGGACCCTGACGTGTAGCAAGTATGCACTTTGCCTTGCACTTTGCATTTCACACTCCCTTTTTTAGATACTGATGCCCTAAACTCATTTGCTGGTGCCAGTGGATTATGTAGATGGCCTTCTTCAATTGGTCACCTCTTTGGTTCAGATGGTATGGAGAAGGTAGACATTACTTACTCTCCATAGTTATCAGGTATTCTACCTTTCTCATTCATCTGACTGATTTGATTCTCTTTTGCTATATTCATACTGTTTTGCACCACATTGTACTGACTTGCCATATTCATGCTGATTCTGCACTGATACTGTATTGATTTTCCATACTCATACTGATTCGGCATTACTCTATACTGATTTCCTGTTTCTTTTTTTCAACCATTGCCTGCACCTGCGGCACCGGCGACGCCAGCAGCACCCCCTCTGGCCACGGGGAAGAGATGTAGAAAGGCTCATGTTCATGGCAAGGGCGAGGGTAAAGGTAGGGACAGAGGTAAGGGTGCCTGAGGTTAGAGCAATGAGTCTCAGGTGCAAGAAACTTCTTCATCCTCAGAGCCAGTTTGAGCAGAGATGATGCCGAGACTAGTGACACTGAGGATTCGGTGAGCGGGCGCTCTAAGTTTGGGAGTGATGATGATGATGCTGGCTCTAGATCGGATAGCAGGGAGGATGATACAGGCTCTAGGTCCCACTCCTCCGATGATAGCGGCGCCGATGGTGACAGTGCTCCTGAGTCCCCTCATCGGAAGAGGACGAATAGGGCCTGTCGATGTGTTTTATGCGACCGACACCGATTTTTGTACCCTTTTCTTTTGCTTTTGTAGTTTAGCACTTTGTATACCTTTTGATAGGTCTGTTACTTTTGTTTTAAACACTTGTATTCTCTTTTGTAAAAACTATGATCGGGGTAAAACCCAGTAGCTTTATAAAAGAACCTTTTTTTTTTTTTTTCATAGCATCTCGAGAATGGCACGTCACTTGCATGAAATGTAACTAATTTTGAAACCAAAAATGCTTAGGTAGCGCTTGGTAATATTTACGTTTTTGGTTTATGTTTATTTTTAGAAAAACATAAATTACAAACGCGTTTGGTTTGAATAAAATGTTTAAAAAATTTTAAAAACATAAAATAAAAAATATGTTTGTTCAAATCTAAAATATTTATATTTATATTTATTATTTATGACAATGGGATCACCCACATTATAATTGAAAAAAAAAATTAATTAAAAAAATAATTAAAAAAATTTAATTGGAAAAAAATTTAATTGAAAAAAAATTAAATGAAAAAAAAAAGAGTTAATTACCTAAAAGTCCTATCTACACATTTGGTGGTAGCTTAGGTCCTATAAAAAAAAATTTGAACCAATAAGTCCTATTTATAAATAAGAAGACATTTTTACCCTTCAATCCAAACAGTTATATATATATATAACATAAGCGCAGAGAGTCGTCGTCTTGTTAGGCAAAGTGCCTAACAGCCAAACCCTTCCCCCTCATTAATTATTACTACAAGTATTTATTATTCCCAAACTCTCTCCTCTAACATTTGGCAGCACCTTCACTTCTACGTAATTACAAACAATCACGTGATTGAGAAAACACAAAAAATTTACTACATATAATATTCTAACATTATAATATTCTCATTTTTAAACACAAACAATCTCCTCCAACATTATAATATTCTCATTTTTAATCATGAAAAAAATTGAAAAATTTCTTAAAACTGACAATATTTTTAGAAAAAATTTTGAGAAATTTATTAGTTTTTATAAACTGAAATTATTCTCTGTTTTGAAATTGAGAACATTCTCAGTTTATAATATTCTCAATTTTAATCATGAAAAAAATTGAGAAAATTTTCAAAAATATCTAGTAAAATTGAGAAAATTTTCAATTTTTTTCAATATTAAAACTGGGAATATTATCATTTTTTCAATTTTAAACTGATAATATTCTCAATTTTTAAATTATAAAACTAAACACACTGATGATTCAAATAAATCAACAAACAAATAAACTAACTTTTCTTTTTCAAAATAGGCATTTCAGTATGTTTTGGTGGAAACATTGAATTTCAATATTTCATTTTCTTAGGAAACGGAAACATCTCGGATTGTTTTGAAGGAAAATAAACGAATTTTTGTTCTTTGGTAGCAGTAGAGGTTTTTGCAGTCCCTACATTGGGATTTGATACTTCTCCTTCAGTTAGTGTTTTTAACTCTAGTTGAATTTGTGCAGTTATGCATCGCTTTATGCATGCTCTCTTCTTCAGAACCTCCGTGAAGATGGTATTTACATGAGGCCTTTGGGCAATGTTATTTACCTCATGTGTGGGCCTTGCACATCCCCTCTCATCTGCCGCTAACTACTGGAAAAACTTTACAGAAGACTTGAGGAGTTCGGCCAAGCCAATGAGAACTTGAAATCGACGTGGTCGAGGTCGGTGCTGGAGCCATGTCGCAGCAGCAGCAAGGGTTGAATCGGTGAAGAAGGCGTCGCCGGTGTTGGTGACAGTGATACCATGGCGGTGGCAGGCGGTGAGGTTGAGGTGGTCGAGGTCGACGCTGGAGCCGACGACACTCTGGACGGAGGGGAAGGAGGAGTCATACGGAGGAGACCAGAGACTGGGTCTGTGGGGGAGGAGAGAGAGAGAGAGAGAGAGAGAGAGAGAGAGAGAGAGAGAGAGAGAAGAGAGGAGGTCTTGGAAGGGTAAATTGGCCTATTTAAAATTAATGGGACTTGAAGGAGCAAATAATTTTACATAGGACTTAATGGATTATAAGTTTACAAAATGGGACTTGTATGTAAATGTCCCAAAAAAAGTTAATTGAAAAAAAAATGAAAAAAAAATTAATTAAAAAAATAATTGAAAAAAAATTTAATTGGGAAAAAAAATATTTGAAAAAAAATTAATTGAAAAAAAGAATTGAAAAAAAATTAATTGAAAAATTTTTTTTTAAAAAATTAATTGAAAAAAAAATAATTGAAAAAACAATTATTTGAAAAAAAAATTGAAAATAAATTATTTGAAAAAAAAAAATTGAAAACTGAAAACGTAAACTCATTTTTTGAGTTTACGTTTTTTTTTCTCCAATTTATAAACTGAGAGAACCATTTATAAACCAAAAAAATTATCAAACAAGTTTTTATGACAATTTAAAAAATTTTTGTAAATATAAACTGAAAACAGAATGGTTACCAAACAGGCCCTTATATTTTGAATGATGTTTGTAACCGGATATTGAGCCTTTAACTGACCAAAATTCAAAATACAACTCAATAAAGGAAAAACAAACCTAAAATAATTTAAACACAGCTATTTACATAAACAAAAGACTCAAAACAAGACTAAAGAAAAAAGAAAGCCAATCATAACACTACTGCACAACTGCCTGGCGAGCATAGTTGGTCGGCTGGCCACTAGAATGGATGGCTGGCTAGGAAAGGTGGCCGGCTGGCCAAGAGCTGTGGCTGGACAGCTGGTAACAACTGTTAGCCACCCACACAACCTTATCCTCAATAAAGGTCTTCTCTTGCTCCTTCTTCGACATAATACTATCTTTTCTACTGTTTTCTCTGAAAATGGAGATTTTCTTGCTAAGAGGCTCAAGGATTGGATGGCCACTTTGGACAGCACAAAAAAGTAAATTTCTATGGTTTTGGCATAAACGCTCTTTTTCTGTTAGGCCGTACTTTGCTTTGTTTTCCGTTTCTTCATGCCGCTATTCTATCTTGGAACCTGGTTACTCATGTGTTTCACTTCGGAGCGCAAGAGATGTGTCCTATGCTCAAAGAGTTTCAAGCATTAATGGAGTCCTGGCGTGATGAGGAGATTATGCCTCAACCCCGTTTTGGCCATGCATGGGCCTTGAACAATTGTGTGGGCTTACTTTACACGAGGCTCGATCTTTGGCCATGCATGGGCCTTGATTCATTAATTTCCCGACATTGGAGACAGACGTGACCTTCTTTAGCGAGGTTATCGTTAACATGCCCTCTACTTATGTTTAATTGCACACTTCTTACTTGCCCCTAGTTGTAGCAGAGCTAGCATTAGGTTGATAGAAGTGGCCCAATGCCTCAAGGAGGGTAAGAGTGGCATAGGTTTGGCATTGGCCGAGACTTTGATGGGTTTAGATGCTCTCCATCAGCGCGTGACTACTTGGTTTACAGGGAGTCCACTGCTTCTCCAGGTATTGTTTCCCACACTATCTTATTTACGATTTCTTATATCACTTTGGCACTCACTCTCTATTTTCTCTCGAAACCCTTTCCTTACTTTTTTCTCTCAAGATACATCTCTCAATTCTTTAATCTCTCTTATTTTTCATCCCTTCCTAGGCGTGGTTTATGGATAAGCTGAAGGTAGTGGACCCTTGCCCCGAATATTCGGCCAGATCTTACTTCTTTCGTCCATGGCTAGTGGATTTTCCTTCAGAGGGATTGTGATGTGACTGGATGTGCAGCAGATTTGCGGCTGACATCGCTTGGCATTGCCCCTAGCTTAATTTGAACGAGATGGGCTACAACATGTCCCAATAGTTGAGTATACAGTTGATCGGCCTTACACATTGTGTATTCTACTTCTCTTTCCAGTATAGACGCTAGTTTAAGCGTGATCAGACCCATCCAGATGAGGGGATGGAATGCCTTGCTCCATTTCCAGTTCATGTTTTGCACATGGCTTGGTACCTCACTGCCTGGAGGACCAGAGAGCTTCTGGCCCTTACCGCTAGCGTCAGTTATGCCCTTTCTAGCGAGTGCTTGGCTTGGCTCGAGGATGAGACAAAGGTTGGGCCATCCTTGGCTACAGAAACTTCCGTGAGTACAAGCAAGAGGCAGATAACGATCACTCGACTCATTCGTGCCCCTAGTTTATTGCTCTGACTTTTCTTTTCATGTGTTTATGATGTAAAAATAACTTTGATTTAACCTAAAAGTTGGAGAATTTACTCGTGTTGAAATCATGTAATTAAAGTTGTGAGCACAGAAAATTTTCCTTTTTGGGTCTAAAGAATGGTCTGTATTAGAAAAGGTAAAATTTTGAGAAAATCAGCTTCATTAAAACTTTTCAAAACAATTTTCGGGAGCGATCATTACCTGACACACATGGGATTAGTCCTCGAGACATACAACCCCAAATAAAAAAGATCATAACTGCCCACAACTGGATGCACCATCACTGCTCTGTCTTGCAACTGGCCCTTCTGCCGAATGGAGGAAACATAACCAAACTAACAGATGACGAAAAAAAGATGAACCAATCAAAAAATGGTTAGGACAATTGAGTTGGAGATGGTTATGGCCAAAATTTGGGATGAAGTTTTCTACGTATCCCAAAGATGGGAATTAGGCTTTACGTAGTTCGGGTCGAGTTCACTCGAGTATTAACTCTCTCCTTTTGCACTCTAACTTTTGCCAAAGTTGCCCTTTCGGGTTTTCATCCTTGCGAGCTCTATTTTTCTCTATTTCTAATTTTTCACGTTTTAACTTTTGCCTAGGTAGCCCTTTCGGGTTTTCGGCCTAGTGAGCCTCTCAAGGATAGTATTTCTTCAACTTGTCCATATTGATCGACTGTGAGAACTCCAAGCCATCTTAATCAATATGGATAATCGCTTTTCCTAACCAGATAGACTTGATGATGTAAGGACCAGTCCATTTGGGTTTGAACTTGTTTCTAGGGTCATGGATGAGAGCTCGGTTGTCTTTGAGCACCATGTCTCCTTCTTTGAGTTCTCTGGATTTGAAATTTTTGTTGAAGGCCTTGGCGATTCTACGCTGATATCCTTAGATGTGATATAACTCCTTCAACTTTCTCTCGTCAAACAATATCAATTCTTCGAATCTGCTCTGTTGCCAATCTGCCTCTGTTATCTGACACTTGGCCATGATTCTCACTAGCAGTACTTCAATCTCAATTGGCAAAACAACTTCCATCCCATATACTAGAGAATAGGGGGTGGCCCCCGTAGATGTTTGAATTGACGTTCTATATCCCCATAGTGCAAAGGGTAGTTTATCTGGCCAATCTTTATAAGTTTCCACCATCTTTTGCAGGATGTTCTTAACATTCTTGTTAGTGGCCTCAATGGCTCCATTGGTATGTGCTCTGTACGTTGATGATTTGTGAAAGGCCACATTGTATTTCTCAAGCAGATCTACCACATCTTTCTTGAAGTGCAAGCCATTGTCTGAGATAATCTCATTTGGTACCCCATACCTGCAGATGATGTTGTTTCTGATGAACTTGGCCACATGTGACGCTTTCAACACTGAGTAAGACTACGCTTTCATCCACTTGGTAAAATAGTCGATCACCACTAAGATGAACTCTTGTCCATTTGAGCCCTTTGGCGAGACTGCTCCGATGATGTCAATTCCCCAGACTAAGAAAGGCTACGATGAAGTCATGTTGTAAAGCTTTGACGGAGGGATGCTCATGCGATTAGCATGAATTTCATATTTGTGGCATTGCCGAACAAAGTTAATACAATCCTCCTCCATAATTGACCAATAGTAGCCCTGCTTGAGGATCTTCCTAGCTAGCATTACACCATTCATGTGTGCTCCACACTTTCCCCCATGAATGACTTCCATGAGACGCTTCGAATCCTCTTTTCAACACAGAGCTTGTGCATTCCTAGATGGCCTCTCTTGTACAACTTATTCCTACAGATGATGAACTGGGCGGCCAGACGCCGTATTCTCTATTTATCTTTGGCATTTGCCCCTGGTGGATGCATATCCTTCTCTAAAAAGTTCCAAATATCATAATACCAGGGTTCTTATCTTGAACTTCATTTATTGCGGCAATCATCTCATAAGTAGGTGTATACTTTTGTTCAATGATAATCGGACACATCTTCACCCCGAGCGGTATGTCTACCATGGAGGATAGAGTTGCTAGCGCATCAGCAAACCGGTTGTTCTCTCTCAGTAGATGTGTGAATGTCAGTTTTTTCAAACCTTGGAATCAGAATTTGCAGGGCCTGATGATAAACAACCAGGTTAGCTTCCAATCTAGGTCTAGGGTAGCTTCCAATCTAGCGATACACGCCTCATATTCTACTTCATTGTTAGACACTCTGAACCAGAGTTTGAAAGCTAGGGGTATATGGGAATCATCGGGTGCTATAAGCAACACGCCTATCCCATAACCATATTGATTAGCTGCTCTGTCAAAGTACATTGTCCATGTCTCTTCCTCTACTTGTAGAATCTCCTTATCTAGGAATAGGTACTCTACTACTTCATCTCCTTCCACTAGGTGGTCTGCCAGAAATTTTGCTACTGCTCTCCCTTTGACAGACTTGTGAGTGACGTACTTGATGTCAAATTCGGAGAAAATGAGCAACCAATGAGCTAGCCTACCCATAAGCGCTAGTTTTTCAAAGAGATATTTGATGGGATCTAATCTCGAAACCAGAATTACAGAGTGAGCTAACAGGTAGTGTCTCAACTTCCTAGTTGCCCAAACCAAAGCTAAGCAAGCTTTCTCCAGAGGAGGGTAACGGACCTCGTAATCTAGCATCTTCTTGCTCAGGTAGTAGATTGCCTTCTCCACCTTAGCTTCTAATTCTTACGCCAGCATGCACCCCATGGTTGAATCTGTTACCGACAGATACATGATCAGCGGCTTCCCCAGCTCGGGCGGCGACAATACAAGTGGATTTTGAAGGTACTACTTGACTTGTTCAAAAGCGAACTGACATCGATCATCCCATCGAAACTTTTTCCCCTTCTTCAAGAGACCACATATTGGTTCACAAGTCAAGGTTAATTTTGAGATAAACCGTCTTATAAATTCCACTTTGCCTAGAAAACCGCACACCTCCTTTTCAGTCCTTGGTGGTGTTATTTCTAAGATGGCCTTGATCTTAGATGGATCTACTTCAATTCCCCTCCGCGTGATCAGAAATCCCAACATCTTCCCTACAGTCACCCCAAAAGTGCATTTTTGCGGGTTTAACCTCAGCTTGTATTCCCTGTTCCATTCAAAGAACTTTTCCAGCATGATGTAGTGACCTTCTCGTTCTTTGGATTTTACAATCATGTCGTTCGCATACACCACGACTTCTTTATGGATCATGTCATGCAAAATGGTGGTTGCTGTCCTCTGATATGTAGACCCAGTGTTCTTAAATTCGAATGGCATAACTCTATAGCAATAGGTACCCCACGGCGTAGTGAATGCAGTCTTCTCTCTATCCTCAAGCGCCACTAAAGTCTGGTTATATTCGGAAAACCTATCCATGAATGATAGCAATGCATGGCCAATAGTGAAATTTACCAATTCGTTGATGTGCGGTAGTGAAAAGTCATCCTTCGAACTACCCTTATTCAAATCTTGGAAGTCAACGCAAACTTTGATTCTGCCATCCTTCTTTAGAACTGGAACAATATTGGCCAACCAAGTCGGATATTCAGACACCAACAAAAACCAACGTCAATCTGCTTGGTGACTTCCTCTTTAATGTTCGGTGCCCAATCCGGACGGATTCTGCGGAGTTTTTGCTTGACAAGTTAGGCCTCGGAGTCAAGAGGGATCCAGTGCTGTACAATCTCAAGATTGATTCCAGGCATGTCTTCGTAGGACCACGTGAAAACATCTTTGAAATCTTTTAATGAAGCAATTAAACGCTCGCGTTCCTCTGAAGACAACGTGGACCCGATCTGGACTAAGTGGGGATCCTTCTCAATACCTACATTAATTGTAATGATCTCATCTACGTAGGGCTTAGCACACCTCTCCTCCTCTCAGTAAATCAAGTTTTTCAAAGCCTGAGGAATTTTTTGCTCTTTGTTTTCATTAAAATTGTGAAAATCTTGGTCAATGCAACAAATTAACGGGACAGAGAAGTAAATGAAATTTACAGCATTCTCATTCAGAAGTTTTGGCTCCTCGGTTACAACCAACTCAAAAGAAAATGCAAAAGAGGACCTAGACAGGACCTTGGCACCCGGGTTACCACCCCCAGATATGCTAGACTCGGACTCCTCAGAAGGACTCGAATCTGATTTTGACTCAACAGACTTGGTGGAATCAGATCCAAGCTCATCATCCGATTCAAAACTGTCAATGGCGCCCTTCTCAAATTGCCAAACTAGGTGTGGAGCCTTAACTACGTCCACAATGAGACCAGAGTAATCTGCTGCTGGTTCATCCTCGATCATAGAGATAGTAACACTATTCCCTAAGTTAATGGGCTCAGCCCCGATGTTGGAATCCATTAGTAGGTCAGCCAGTGCCATCCTCAACAGTTCCTCTTCATTGCTATCCGAGCTGACGTTTCTACCTTGCCCTATATCGATACTTGGGTCAATCCTCTCCTCTTCGCTATCTGAGAACTAATGATTGAAGAAGATCTCAAACCCAGGTATCTTTTCATCGTTCCTCGGTCGACCCACGGCTTTGGGAATCCACAAAAAGGGAAGTCTTCTTCTTGGCAGACAAAACGTCCATTTAGGGTTCCCCTGACCGACTTGTGGATTAATTCAAATTGTTTCCCAACTTTCTTTGCTTTACTTCTCTCATTTAATTCATCTCTTTTTCTCTTCCAATCCGCTATATTTGGCTTGTACCCTAGCCCAAAAGCATGGAGGTTATGGCTTACTTCTCTAGCAATAGTATTTTCTTGCCTCCCACTTCTATCCAATCCTGATCCAAGAAGGTGTCCTTGCTTATTCATCATATAGATAGATTGGGGGCTCACATAGTTCCCCTCGTCCTTTGCCATGATCGACTGCACCAACTGGGCCTCTACCAAGGTGAATCCGAAGAGGAACACATCCTCTTTTCCATGCAGTATTTCCAACAAGGGTATGGTGATTCCCAAGGGAGGATGGATCAAAGAATTCCCATAAAGGATACTTCACCAGTTGGTGCACCGTTGGAGAAACTGCCTTCATTTGATAGTGCCGAGGTCTGCCCAAGAGTTGATTGAAAAGTTGCTGGCACATCCATTACATGGAATTCAACCTTATGTTCAGACGGGCTAATTAGTATTTGGCTCTTAAATGTAATAACCCGACCCTCGCATGTGCTTCTAACATAATTAGTCCCTTATTTTGTGCCTTTAAATGCTTGATGAAAACAATTTGTGATTTTATCTGTTGGATAAGAAAAACATATGTGCATTTAAAATGTTTAGAATAGAAATTGGGAGCCTTAGAGGCATGATAATCCGAAATTGATGTTATATTTGAGCTCAGCATAATTTTTAGATAATATTAAGCATGTCGGTGAAATTTCAATTTGGGATGATTAAACGATTGATATTTGTTCTTATTCACATTGTGTATATATATATCTATGTATTATGTTCCTTAAACACCTTGACTTAGAGGCAACAAGAGAGAAAAGATTGGGTTAGAGAGGGGTTTGAGAGGTAGGGTGAAGAAGATTCTCCAAGGGGGTTGAGAATTTGGGAGACTTAAACTCAAGGTATGTAAAATATTTGTGTAGATTATACCTTAATTACCTCCTCTCTTGTCTTGGATAGGAATTCTTGGTGTATGAGTAGAATTTTCTTTGATGTGGTAAGTGTATGGATTTAATTGAGAAGATGTGTTGATGTTGGATTGATTTAGAGTTAAATTTCATCCTATTCCTTATCTTTGCATGATCATGCTCAATTATGGACTTGGATGATCTTAGTGTATAAAATTCTCCATGTTTATGTTATGCTCATGAAATGCAAGGGACAAGAATTGAGTTGCACTCAAATGAATATATGTTTGTAATACTTTGTACAAGATTTATGTTTGGCTATGGAATCATATGTCCACATGTTATATCTCCTAAATTACATGATGTTTAGACCATGTTTTATGACTTTAAAGATCTATTTTGGACCTTGTTGAATCCATCAAAGAATTGGATTTTTGGAGAATTTCGGACAGATTTTTGGCAGAATCGCCGCACGTGCGGGAGTCATTGCCGAACGTGCGGCAATTGGGGCAAATTTTGGGCTTGAACACTGTCTAAAAGGCAGGTGCGGGGCATTACTGCCGCACGTGCGTGAGGATTTGCCACACGTGCGGGGCTAACCGCCGCACGTGCGGCCCAAGGTGGAAAAAAATGGTTTGCTTCTTTTGACCTGTTTGACCCCCTGGGACAGTTGAAATTAATATTTGAAATGTTTAAAACGCTTTTTAATGTACTAGAAGTTAACGATTGAAATGTAAATTTAAGAAGAGTTTGAACTAAATTGTGAGTTCTATATGTGTAGGGCACACTCCGGGAGGAAGTCGCGTCCCGCCACAACACTGTGAGTAATAGTGCAATGGCTATACATTCATTTACCGTTAATGCTTATCACTATTACCGTTTTGCTTTCCATGAATCACTACATTACATGTATGTTGGTTAGAAAGTAATGTGAATGTAAACGTGAAGGAAGTTTGTGTACATTTCTGTTATTTCTGGGCCAATGGCCGTTCTATTATTTCTGGGCCAATGGCCGTTCTGTTATGTCTGGGCCTAAGGCCGTTCTGAAGGTGACACAACATTGGCTTAACCGTGTGAACTCTGAAGTACATATTATGTATCTTACTTTGAGTATACTATTATTCACTGAGCGCAGCTCACTCTGTATTTTGTCTATTTCTGTAGGTGCTCAACCGGGAGGTCAGTCCTAACCCCGATACCCGTCTCCTTTTTGTCAACCTAAGTATAACCAGGCACTTGGAGACGCCCGTGCATTTAGTGAAGTTTTGTTGGGCTTTTGAGTTCGTACTCTCATTGTCGATTGTAGTTGGACTGTAAATAATATTTTTGTCATACGCCCAATCCTAGGGCTGGATCTGTGTATATATATGTATGTAACTGATGCTCGGATGCGTGTTTCTGTATATTATTTTCCTGTTATGATGTGCGTGATCCTGGCATGTCAATAGTAGCTCAATGGCTATGTTTTAATGTTGTTCTTTGATATTAAATGCTTCCGTTCAGGCCCCCTATATTGTGTATATCAGGTTTAATGCCCTTGTCTGCATAGGTCATGCCCGAACTTCTAGAGGCGGGTTCTGGGGCGTGACATTAAAGGTCCCATGACATCACGGCTGGTATTGTCATAAGCTTGAACAACTTGCGTCATAGGCGTGAAGTCAGCTGGCTTCAAGCCTATGGCATAAGTGATCCTCACCGGATATATGTTGATTGTTGAGCCTGTGTCCACCAACACTACTGGGATCCACTTCTTCCAGCTTTCCAAGGTTACATACAGAGGTCTATTATGGTTAGCCCTCTCAGGCGGCGGCTCTTTGTCTGTAAATGACAATATTGGAATAACATCCCCAGATGTGACCAAAGACACTATTTGGTTAGTCATGGTGTCTATAGGCAGCGTGGTCTTGTTTAGTGCCTCTAGCAATGCTTGCTTGTGTTTGTCGGAAGCCATCAGAAGCCCCCAAATTGATATATCTGTTTGAATCTTCTTAAGTTTCCTTAATACCAGGTCTTCTTCTATGTCCTTTTCCTTCAACTTCTCAGCCTCTTTCCCGGAGGGTTCTGCTTGATCTAGGAATGGGGGTTTGAAATAATGACCACTTCTGGTCATGTGGTTAATCTCATTTGTGTACCATGTATTGTCTAGGGTACCAACTTTCCACCCCTCATCAGTGTATGTGAGGCTCAGATCACTGTCCTCCCACCATTCTCCTGCAGGCATTGCTGGGCCATTATCAGGTTCCATCCGGATCATATTCACATTGTGCCCTTCGTCGGCATGTCGCTTCTCCTTTGCAGTTGATTCAATCTCTGTCTCCTGATACTATCTGAGTTTCTTTGGCATCCTTTCCCTGTCACTCAATTCCCATCTGGGCTTTTCTGTAATTTGGATAACGTCCACATTTGACTTGACATCTTCCCTTTTCTTCTCTTTCTCTTGCCCCCAAGCTATTGTCCTCTATATTTCCTCGATTCTCTCTTGTTGGAACTGTTCCAACGCTTGCTCCTTCTTAGTCATAGGCATGGCCTTAACCTTGCTCCTCTCACCAATTTCTTCTCCTTTCGGATTCTTTTTTGTCAACTCTTCTGTATCAAATTCCTCTTCGCTACTCAACCACTCGTGGCTGGATTCAGGTTGGCTCGGATCCCACCACCCAATTTGAACACTACCCATATCTTGTTCCTCAAAGAAGTAGAGGTTCTCTAAGTCTTCTTCTATTTCTGCCAGGTCATCAAGACCTTATTCAGGCCAGTCACCCAGATTTTTCCTAGGCCCATTATCTCCAATGGCATTGATGCTGAGTGAGTCTGGTAGTATGATTGCACGATTTGGTTGGTCAGAAGCCACAATATACCAACTAGGGTCATACTCTTCCATGGATGAGGGCCCTTTCTCCACCACTTGGGTGTCAGACATCCCTTTCTCTGGTGAATTCCTCTACTCTTCCACTTCTGCCACCATAGGCCTTGAAGGTGGGCGGTACTTTATAGATAAGGTTGATATTTCTGGGTAGGGGGACTTGGTTATGGACAAGGAGTGGGTTGGTGGTCGTATTTGGCTTTGAGGGTGGAGCTACGATTTTATTGTCGATGAGATCCTGGGTCTCATGACGAAGGCGATAACAACGATCAGCGGGGTAGTCATGTAGTTGGTGGAAAACGCAGTTGTACACACCCCATTTTTGATCGCCCGTAAGACTCAGGCGCTTTGTCCTGTGCACTCGAAGATGAAAGTTACATTGTGTGTGATTCGAATGCTCAAAGAAGGACTCCAAGGTCAAGCTTTGAAATAGTCCCAACACCTTTCTATTTACATTGTTTATACTTCAGATGTCCCTTTTTTAACATTGGGCCACCTACACTGAGCTTGAAATAAAGAAAACAGGGTAGCATATTGGGGCCTAACCGTGCCTTATTAGGAGTCGGTCGTGGCCATTTTGGGCCGGCCGTGCCCTATGGTCGATAAACACTGTTCTGGGCAGGAGCTCGCCAGTTGTCTATTTTTCAAGATATTTTTGACCTATTTTGCTTAAATTCTATAAATAGGAGGTTATATCTCTGTTTTATGGGTTGAACAATTTCCAAGGAGCCTATACACTTACTTGAGAGCTCCTTCTTCTTGTGCAAACCATCTTTGAGCAAGCTTGCCATCTTTGAGTCATAGCTATACACGATACACACCCCTGAACCTTAACCTTGGAGCCTTGGTTGAGCCTTGAGAATCACAATTCAAGCTTGAGAGTGTGTTTGGACCAAGTTTGATTCACAACAAGAGCTTGTCCTCTTTAAGCGGTATAAGCTTACCATCTTTTCTCTTGCTTTCATTTCTGTCTCTTACTATTAATTTCTTGTGCCTTTGTATTGTTTTGGATCCATTTCAAGTGTTGGAACTTGGGTTTGAATAGCTACCTATGGTAGAAAGGTTTAATACCCTATCTTGTACATTACTTCATAGCTCACACCCTTGTCTTTACACTCTTTTTTTTAGTCTTAAAACTGATTTTTAGAGCTCAAAATAAGCTAAAAAAACATGGTTTGAGGTCTCAAAAAAGGAGGGGCTAGCCACCTCTCCTTGCTCTTGTTCACTAGCCTTGTGATTTATTGGTGTTTCCTATCCTTTTCGTACTCTTTAAATGTCATTTTAGTCACTGGTTTTTACATATTAGGGGCTGTTTAGACTTGTTTTAATTCATTTAATTGGTTTATGCTTTCAGTACTTTGCGTATCATGTTGTAAGTCCTCATGGCTTTGCTTGTTTTGGCCTTAAACATCAAGCCATTTGAGTTGATAGCTTTTCTTTGCTTGGTTTTCATATAAAGAGTCTCATTCTTAAGCTCAGTCCTGTGCAATTATGTATGCAACCTCCCTCTTTTCTTCTTTTCTTTTGTTTGGGAGTTATCTCAAAAGATTGATGGTAATTCAAGGCATGGGAAAGAGACCTATGCTCAATGGCTCAACCTCTACGGAGGTTCATCGTCAAGGCATAGTCCCTCTTTCATGCCTTTGATCACGTATCATTTGACATTTCTTCTTATGTAGTGGACTTAACCATCACTTTGGACAAATTGATTAAAGAATTGAAAGGACTAATAAAATGGGCTTAAAACCAATGAAACCGGTGTAAAGAAAATGAGTAAGATTGCTTGGATTCGGCCAGATGTTATGCCAAGTCTATAGTGTGAAGAGTTGTCACGCACCAATTCATGATGTGTTGATGAAACTTGAAGCTTCTCCACCTCTGTCTTTAAGCTCACTTCATGATAAGAGAGAGGAGTGGTTGTTATTCATTGCATTTATTGATTTTTGTCCAATTGTCTCCAAAATCATCAAGCGATCAACTTGCTTATTGATGGTTTTGGAACCAACTTCGTTCTTCTCTTGAGCCTCTCCATGACAGAGAAGAGCAGAAGGGACAAACACAGCTTATAAAGGCTCTATCTGCACTGTTTTCACCTCAGAGCACAAAAACAGGGTTTTGCATGAAATCAGGGCACAACCGACCTTGTTTGGGCCCGTTCGGCCTCATTGGGGGCCGGCCAGGTTCTAGTGTTTGGTAAATAGTGTGTTTTTGCAGAAATAGAGGGTAGTGGTTGAAGGTGAAATCTAGCAAATTCCATGGGAGGCAGACATAGCTGCTTCTGAAAATAGTCACGTGGATGCAATCCTTTTGCATCTTTGTTTATCAATGTTGTAAATTAATGTTCCCATTATTGTTATAATTAATTAATTATCATTATAGTTAGCATTGTTGTAATTATTATTAATGTTTATTCATAATTGTCATAGTTAGTTAAACGTAGCTAGTTAGTTATTTAGTATTCATTAGTTCCTTCATTTGGTTTTGTAATAGTTAGTTTATTTCGGACACTTGGACATTTATTCAGACCCTCTTGCATGAGGGCAAACAGTGTAATAAATATGTATGTCTTTCAACCCTCATTTCTTTCTCCCTTTTATTTCTCTACTTAGGATGGTAGAATAGAGTATCATGTTTTAATTAGCATTTTTCATGTCCAAAGTATCCATTTGTCTTGCACGCGTCAAAGCTCGGTTCATCATTCTAACAAAGCACTATTATTTCTTAAATTCTTTGAATACATGCTTAGACCACATGCTATCAAATTGCTTCAAATACCATGTTAGTAGTCGAGCCCATTAATTGCATAATTGTATGTGTTGCATTAGTCATATTGCATTAGTTAGGATTATGCATTTTTTCTAACTCTTTTATCTTTTTGGCTTGCCTCGGAGTACTAGGTGAGCATTTAATTGCTTTAGCATACCGCATGCGTGTGATTGTTTCCATGTCATCAAAGTATGATTCCATGAGGCTAAGTGCTTAAGTGTTATATATGTTTGAATGCCGGTGGATGAAGGCTAATTGCTTGAATTGGAACAAATTAAATAATGTACATACAAAATCACTTTTTTTAAGTGACGCGTATTCAAAACAATTTTCAAACAAACATGAAATCAAAATGTTCCAAGAGCATATAATGTAAATAAAAATTACATCATGATTAGTAGAGGCCGATCTTTGATCGGGCGAGTGGGGTGCTCACTTGATGACCTTCCCGTCTCATACCTAAGTTCCCAAGCCTAGACAATCTTGGTGATGATGGACACGTGGCCTTTAGTATGAGTCACGGATTTCCTAAATTTCCTAAAAATATTTTGGTGGCGACTCTGTATCTGGCAAAGCAGTCCATTTTTGGCATTTTGATTCAAAATCAATTTTCCAAAAGAATTGTCGGATTTGGACTCATTTGTGCTTTTCTATTTAACATTGCACTTGTGGAATCAGATTCAGAACCACGGGAGTCCAAATTGTAGAGTTAGTCGTATCCGGAAAGAGCACAAAAAGCAAGCTACAGTTTCTGGCGACTCTGTTGGG
The DNA here is from genome assembly GCA_030407325.1 of Camellia japonica. NCBI lineage: Eukaryota > Viridiplantae > Streptophyta > Magnoliopsida > Ericales > Theaceae > Camellia > Camellia japonica. Next base: position 120,140,684 of record JAPPVO010000017.1, read on the forward strand.
GAATTTAGAGAACTTGACTTGAACTTCATGATGTGAAATTTTACCTACAGTTATATGTTTTTTGCATTGCATTTGCATTGGTGCGCTTAAGTCACTGTGTTTGCCATCTGCTATTCCTAGACGATTTGCTGAAAGCTCACCCAAAAGGCATGCCAAAAGGCTGACTGGTCGTGGGCTCTGCCATGTTGGAAACATAAACCCTTGGATCTGGACTACTGTTGTACCGTTTGATCCTCCTTTCACTTCTCAGTGTTAGGCGTGAGAGGTATATTAGGTAGTCCTGCTGATGTACCCCTTTTTGACCATTTGGCCTCGCTGCATATAGTAAGCCATAGTGACTGTTCCAAACTAGGACAGGATGCTCACTCATATGTAGGATTACGTGAAATTGCTTGATTGAAATAGTGAATCCTAGTTCATGACGAAACTAGGACAGGGTAACCCTACCCCCCTTATAGGGGTGTTTTGGCTCTTTCTTAACTGGTATGTGCTTTACAGTGAAACTATATAGGAATGTGCATATCAGTTGCAAGGTTGTATCTGTTTTGGGTCAAGATTTGGTGTGGAGTATAGTGCTACAGCTTTGAGCATGTCTGTGTTGATAACATCTTAGCTGAGGTGTTGTGCGGTTTCTGATTATTGTTCTTTTCTTTATTTTCTTTTTGCTAGGTAGTTAAAAACCATAGCTTCAGAAAGTCTGGATATCCCCCAAGTACTCAGGATTCGAGCTGGAAGACTTTACAAGGCCGGGGATGTTGTTTGAGAAAAGAGAACCAGATAGAGTTCGCAAGTCTAATTATTACAACAATCACCTCTCAGCTCACCTGTGTTCAGTCCGGTTCAAGAGTAGCCATCCACTTCCAGTCTGATTAAAAGCCAGTCACCTATTCCAATGGCACAGTATCCCCCAGCCAATATGGAGGAATTGCTACTCCATCTGCAACAAACAGTTGAGACCGTATAGCATGGTGCGGCCCGTCAGGCCGAGGTCATAACTAGGTTACAACAACAGCAACCACAGTCGACTACGGCCTCTGCATCCCATGCGCCCACCACAGCTATTCCTGTGCCTAGTGCCACTGCTAATATTGCCAATGCTCAAGATCCAAAAAACCAAGGTAATCTGATTTTTTTGTCCAAACAGAGCCAATCCCAGCACAAGCTTCTAAAGCCCTGGCTTATCAGATCGAGGCTCCGTTTGAGTTCGAGGTTGACCCAACTGCACTCAAGGTCAACAAACTAGAGAAACTATTCAAAAGAGTGCAAGGGGTTAACTTCATCCCAGACATGGAGGATCGATGGATACACTGATTCTGCGGTTACATTGTTAGATCAGTTTAAGATGCCGTACATTGATCGTTTTGACAGTTCCGGGGATCCGATGGTTCACTTGCGACTATTTTCAGATATCTTGCGAGGGATGGGCTTAACTAGACTACAAAAGCTATCTCTCTTTGGTCGCACCATGTCGGGTATAATGGCCATTTGGTATGCTAAGTTGGAAGATTCCGTCAAACAGAATTGGGAGGAGATGGTTGAAGCCTTCATTGCTCAGTACTCTTACAATATGCAGATTGAGGTCACAGCTCGTGATCTTGAGGCAACACGCCAAGAGCTGAAGGAGGGTTTCTCTAAATCTGTGACAAGATGGAGAGCTAAAGCCTCAATGATGACCACGAGGCCTTCTGAGAAGGACCATATCAGAATGGTCGTCCGGAATATGCATGACAAGTTGTTGCAGAAAATGATTGTGCTCCCGTTGTTTACGTTTATAGAACTTCATGAAAAGAGAGTGAAAATCAAGATGCCATGGAGCAGGGGCTTATTACAGACGAGAAGGAGTCGGCAAAAAGGCCATTTGTTCGCAGTTCCAATGCTGCCAGTGGTAGCACAGCTGCGAGGCCATCGGATGTAAGTGTTGTCACCATGACAAAAACTGCTGAAGACCACAAACATCATCTAACCCTACCCGACCCCAGGGGTCTTTTAACTAACTATACATGACCCTTTTCAAAGCCATGCAAGTGTTGATCAAAAAAGGGCACGTCAAACCCTTAGAACCTCGTCCACTCCCCGACCCTCTTCCACCCAAGCATAACCCTGCAATGTACTATGCTTTTCACCAGCAGCATGGTCATGACATTGACCAGTGCTACCATTTGCGTCATGAGATTTAGGATCTCATTGACAACAAGGTTATCGCTCCACCTCAGAAGCCAAATGTGACCACAAATCCACTCCCAGCTTATAATCAAGTCACCCCACCCTGAAACCTTAACCTTATCCATATATTGGCCACCTTTTATGACCTCAGCGTATATATTACCCCCTCCCACCTACCGAAACTAATACTGTTCATTCTAGAGGGCACAGATCTGTGCATGATGGGCACATTTAAGCCACAACTTAAGCCTCATAATGTGGTTGCAATACCAGTGGTAAATGAGGGTTTGGCCTTGGAGGGAGGTATTGGCTTGTCGTCGGAGTGTCCTAGGGACTTGTTTGAAAAGGCATATGATCTGAGTTGCTATATTGCGCCAACCAATCAAACCAAGCTTGAATTGGTGCTACCGATCTCGGCAAACATCAATGTGGTCAGGGAGGATGGCCCGAGCCAAGAGTTGGATGATTTGGCAGATCTTGAAAAAGATTTAGACAATCTGCAGTTCTTTGATGAGCATGATCAGTGAGATGTATAGATCCGGTGGTTCGACCTGAACGGATCGACTGCTAACACCGGATGGCTGAGTGATGAGCTAGACAAAGAAGAAGAAACTGGGATGAAACTGGAGGGAAAGGAAGCAGAGGTAGCTGTAGTGGCTGGGAAGGTTGATGAGAAAGGAAAACCACCGAAGGGCACATGTGTGGGAAACCCAAGTCAAGAAGTGGGAGTTGTGAACACTGTAGATACTAAACAGGAAGTTGCATTGAGGCAGTTTGAGAGAGGAATAGTTGAGGACAGCCAAAAAACTGCAACCATGTGTCGCCCCGAGGGGGGCACTTGTATTATGAAGATGATTCAGGTGGAGCTGGACACTATTTGTCGGCAGCTAATGTCAAGTTGTGGGACGACAATGATTTTCCTTTGGCCCATACCGATGAAGATTAAGGAGGCTATCTCCCAGATAATACATGGTATGCTGAGGAAATAGACCATCTTACCCGCAGTGGACGGTATTTTAAGCCGCCGCACCTGGATCAAGCAGAGGCGTTTGGAAAGGACAAGGATGCCGAGAAACAGAAAGAGAAGCAACTAGAAGAGGAGTTAATATTGAAACAGCTCAAGAAAATCCAAGCTGATATCTCTATCTGGGAACTTCTCATGGCCTCACGGGTGCACCAACAAGCAGTATTGTCGGCAATGGACAAGGCTAAATTGTCCGTTGATACTATGCCCGAGCAACTTACGGGCCTGGTCATTCTAGGTGGTGCCAAGCCAATGCTCATTTTCTCTGACAAAGAGCTGCCGCCGAAAGGATCAGCTCACAACAAGCCATTATACATTTTTGTGGAGTGTAGGAAGAAATGAGTGTCAGCGGTGTTGGTAGATACCGGTTCTGCCATTAACATCTGTCCGTCTCATACTACTTATGCAATTGGCCTTAAACTGGCAGACTTTGTTCCCACAGCCCAGGTGACACAGGCATATGATAACACAAGTCGAGAGGTCATAGGCACGGTGAAAGTGTGAGTCCAGGTTGGCCCGTCAGAGCAAGAGATCGAATTTCATGTCCTGGATGCACCGGCTACCTTTAATCTACTGTTAGGGAGGCCTTGGCTACATCACGTGAAGGCAGTGTCCTCTACCCTCCATCAAATGTTGAAGTATCCTCATGGGGGAGGAGTAGCAATTGTTTTTGGGAACTCATCTATCCATCCACCTCTGGAGGTGACTACGCCAGTCCTAGAAATCAACCATGGTGATGAAGATGTATTTCTCTCAGGATTCACTCTAGCTGAAGCCCGGGTAGTGTAGACCATTCTGGCCGCAGACGAAGGCTTGTACGTTAGTGCCCAGTCTATATACTTTATGACCAAGCTGCGGCATGTTCCGGGAATGGGACTTCAAAAGGGTAGATGAAAAGGTGTTGCAGTATCGGCAGAGGTGCCACACAACCCACATACTTTTGGACTGGGCTATGTACCCACCAAAGAGGATTGGATAATGAAGGGAGAAGAGATGAAGGGCAGAGCCAAGGCCAAGAGAGATAGGAAGCATTATAAGCTCATCCATAGGCCAATCCGAGGGATGCTCAACCACCGTTTTGTACGAGAGGGAGAGGATTTTCCTTTTTGTGGCTTTCCTGAACCTTGGGTAAATTCCTCAAAGAAGTGCATCCCCGGATTCGAAATTTTCTTTGATTTGGAGCTGCAGGACAGTAATGAGGAAAGGGCTGAACCAAACATCAAAGCCAGCCAGAGCACGGAAGATGACTCAGACAATGGTGAGGCTGAAGTGGGGGTAGCACTGGCCAATCTCCTAATAAATCCTATGGCCGACCTAGAGAACTTGGTGGATAACTTTACTGTCTCGATGATCGCGGAAGAACCGGGTGTGGACCCAATCTCTAGCATTTTGGATGCATCGAGGGCACCGCGTCTTACTTGGCAACTGGAGGAAGGCTTTCTTTCCAGTTCTGAATCGGGTGATGAGCCAGAATCTGATTCTACTGAGTCTGTGGAGTCGGGATCAGATTCGAGTTCTTCGGGGTCTGAGTCTGGTATTTCTGGGGGTGATAACCAGGATATCAAAGTCCTATCTAGGTCTTCATTCAGCTTTTCTTTTGAGTCTGTAACCGAAGATCTAGACCTTTTGAATAAGAACTCTACGGATTCTATGTACTTCTCTGTGCCACTTATTTATTGCATTGACCAAGATTTTCAGAATTTCAACGAAAACAAAGAGCAATAAATTCCTCTGGCTTTGAAAAACTTGATCAATCGAGAGGAGGAGATGTTTGCTAAGCCTTGTTTTGATGAAATCATTGCCATTAATGTAGGTACTGAGAAGGATCCACGCTTGGTCCAGATCGGGTCCACGTTGTCTTGGAGGAACGTGAGTGTTTAATCGCTTTATTAAAAGATTTCAAAGATATTTTTGTGTGGTCCTACGAAGACATGCTTGGAATCGATTTTGAGATTGTATAGCATCGGATCCCTCTCAACCTCGAGGCCCGACCAGTCAAGCAGAAGCTGTGCAGAATTCATCCAGATTGGGCACTGAAAATCAAGGAAGAGGTCACCAGGCAGATTGATGCAGGGTTCTTGTTAGTATCCGAGTATCTGACCTAGTGGGCTAATATTGTCCCAGTGCCGAAGAAGGATAGCAGAATCCAGGTTTGTGTCGACTTTCGGGACTTGAATAGAGCTAGCCCGAAGGATGACTTTCCATTGCCGCATATTGATGAGTTGGTAGATTTCACCGCAGGCCATGCATTGCTTTCTTTTATGGATGGGTTTTCCAAATATAATCAGATTCTGATGGCACTCGAGGATCGGGAAAAGACGACTTTCACCACACCATGGGGTATGTACTACTATCGAGTCATGCCATTTCGGTTGAAGAATGCTGGGGCTACCTATCAGAGGGCTGCGACCACCATTTTACATGACATGATCCACAAAGAGGTTGAGGTGTATGTGGATGACATGATTGTCAAGTCCAAAGAGAGAGAAGGCCACTACACCGCACTGGAAAAATTCTTTTAATGGATTAGGGAATATAGGTTGAGATTAAACCCACAAAAATGCACCTTCGGCATAACGGCAGGGAAAATGCTTGGATTTCTGATCATCCCAAGGGGAATTCAGGTAGATCCTTCCAAAATCAAGGCTATACTAGAAATGCCACCACTGAGGACTGAAAAGGAGGTGCGCGGCTTTCTGGGTATAGTGCAATTCATAAGACGGTCTATTTCAAAATTAACATTGACTTGTGAACCAAGCTTCAGTCTCTTGAAGAAAGGAAAAAAATTTCGACAGGACGATCGATGTCAATTTGCCTTTGAGCAAGTTAAGTAATACCTCCAGAATCCGCCTATGTTGCCGCCACCAGAGCCGAGAAGCCTTTGATTCTGTATTTGTTGGTAACGGACTCAACCATGGGGTGCATGTTAGCTCGAGAATTTGAAGTTAAGGTGGAGAAGGCCATCTATTACTTGAGCAAGAAGATGCTAGACTACGAGACACGCTACACTCCCTTGGAGAAAGCTTGCTTAGCCTTGGTATGGGCTACCAAAAAGTTGAGGCACTACTTGTTAGCTCACTCCATAATCTTAGTTTTGAGATTAGTTCCCATCAAATATCTCTTTGAGAAACCAACACTTACGGGTAGGCTAGCTCGTTGGCTGCTTCTTCTCTCCGAATTTGATCTCAAATATGTTACATGCTAGTCCATTAAAGGAAGAGCTGTAGCGGAATTCCTGGCAGGCCACCTAGTAGAGGGCGATGAGGTGATGGAATATTTGTTCCCAGATGAAGATATTCTACACGTAAAAGAGGAAACTTGGACGATGTACTTTGATAGAGCGTCTAATCAGTACAGTTATGGGATAGGCGTGTTATTGATAGCACCCGATGATTCCCATATACCCTTAGCCTTTAAACTCCGGTTCATGGTGTCTAACAACGAAGCAGAATATGAAGCGTGCATTGCTAGTTTGGAAGCTGCCCTAGGACTAGGGCAATAAGGTTGGATGTCATTGGGGACTTAAACTTGGTTATTTCTCAAGCAAACGGAGACTGGAAAGTCAAAGAAAAGAAGATGAAGGTTTACCATCAGGCCCTGGGTATTCTGATTCCGAGGTTTGAAAAATTAACATTTACATATCTGCTTAGAGAGAACAACCGATTCGTTGATGCACTGGAAACTCTATCTTCTATGGTAGAAATCCCATTGGGAGTGAAGATGTGTCCAATCATTATCGAATAGAAATACACGCCGGCCTATGAAACCATCGCTGCAATAGATGAAGTTCAAGACAAAAACCACTGGTATAACGATATTTGGAATTTTCTAGAAAAGGAGACGTATCCACCAGGGGAAAATGCTAAGGACAAATGGGGAATACGGCATCTAGCCGTCCAATTTATCATCTGCGGGGGTAAACTGTATAAAAGAGGTCATCTGGGAATGCACAAGCTGTGTGTGGAGGAAGAGGAATCGAAGCGTTTCATGGAGGCTATCCATGGAGGAGAGTGTGGGGCACACATGAATGATGTGATGCTAGCCCGGAAGATCCTCAGACAAAGTTATTACTGGTCAACCATGAAGGAGGATTGCATTAGTTTTGTACGGCGATGCCACAGATGCCAGATCCATGCCAATCGCATGAACATACCGCCATCTAAGCTTTACAATATGACTTCACCATGGCCATTCTCGGTCTGGAGGATCAACGTTATCGGTGCAGTCTCGCCAAAGGGATCAAATGGACATGAGTTTATCTTGGTGGCGATTGACTATTTTACAAAGTGGGTGGAAGCTCAGTCCTATGAGGTGTTAAAAGCGTCGCTTGTAGCCAAATTCATTAGAAATAACATCATCTGCTCATACGGCGTTCTGAACGAGATCATATCAAATAATGGCTCACACTTCAAGAAAAAGGTGGTGGACCTCCTCGAGAAATACAACGTAACTTTTCATAAGTCATCGACATACAAACCACAGACTAATGGAGCTGTTTAGGCCGCTAAGAAGAATATTAAGAACATCTTGCGGAAGATGGTGGAAACATATAGGGACTAGCCAGATAAATTGTCATTCGCGCTCTGGGGCTACAGAACCTCAATCTGAACATCTAGAGGGCAACCCTCTATTCTCTCGTCTATGGTATGGAGGCTGTTCTGCCAATTGAAATCGAAGTTCCATCACTGCGAGTCATGGCCGAGTGTCAGATAGCAGAGGCAGACTGGCAACAAAGTAGATTTGAGGAGTTAATGTTGTTTGATGAGAGAAGACTAAGGGTATTGTATCATGTCCAGGGCTACCAACACCGATTTGCTAGGGCTTTTAACAAGAAAGTTAAGTGCAGGAATCTTAAGAAAGGAGACATGGTACTGAAAGACAACCGAGCTCCCATCCATGACCTTAGGGGCAAGTTCAGACCTAATTGGATTGGTCCTTACATCATCAAATCTATCTGGTCAAGAGGGGCGATTATTCTCATGGACCAGGATGGGTTGGAGTTTTCACAACCGATCAACATGGAAAAGTTGAAGAAATACTATCCTTGAGAGGCTCGCTAGGCCAAAAACCCGGAAGGGAGACCTAGGAAAACATTAGAGAATGAAAATTAGAAATAAAGAAAAACTGAGATCGCAAGGTTGAAAACCCTAAAGGGCGACTTTGGCAAAAGTTAGAGCGCAAAAGGAGAGAGTTAATACTCAAGTGAACCTGAACTGAACTACGTAAGGTCTGATTCCCATCTTTGGGATATGTAGGCAACTTCATCTTGAAGTTCGGCTGTAACCATCTCCAACTCAACTGTCCTTTTCGTTTATTTGATCAAGCCATCTTTCTCTATTATCAGTTAGCTCGAGTGTGTGATCTTTATATTGGCAGAAGGGCTGGTATGAATGCAGTTATGGGCAGTTGTGATCTGTTGATTCGAGGCTATACATCTTGAGGGTTGATTCCGTGCGTGTCAGACAGTGATCATTCCCGAAAAGGGTTTTGAAAAGTTTTGATAAAAGTTGACTTTGTTCAAAATTTTACCTTTTTACAACTTGGACCATTTTAGGACCAAAAGGAAAATTTTTAGTGCTCACAACTTTAATTCCATTGATTTCAACACAAGTACATTCTCCAACTCTCTGATATAAATCAAAGTTGCTTTTACATCATAAAACTTGAAAAGAAAGGTCAAAGCAATAAACTAGGGACATAGATAAGTCAGGTGGTTCTTCATCCTCTGCTTGTGCTTGTGGAAGTCTCTGCAGCCAAAGTTGGCCCAACCTGTGCTTCGTCCTCAAGCCAACCCAAGCACTCGCCAGAAAGGCATAACTGAAGCTAGGGGCAGGGGCTAGAAGCTCTCTCGTCCTCCAAATAGTGAGGTATCGAGGCAAGTGTGAATCACAAATGGGAAATGAAGTCGAGTATTCGACCTCTTCTTCTGGACAAGTCTGATCACGTCCAAATTGGCGTCTGAATCGAAAAGGGAAATAGAACACGCAGTGCATAAGGTCAATTAACTATATACCCAACTGTCGGGACATGCTGTAGCTCATCTCAGTCAAATTAAGCTAGAGGCAACACCAAGTTATGTCAGCTGCAGATCTGCTGCACATCCAGTCGCACCACCATCCCTCTGAAGGGAAGTCGACTAGCCTTTGTCAAAAAAAAAAAAAAAAAAAAAGCTCTGGCAGAGTACTCGAGGCAAGGGCCCACTACTTTTAGTTTCTCCATGAGCCATACCTGGGAATGGATGAAAAATAAGATAGATTAAATAATAGAGAGATGTACGTTGAGAGAAAAGTAAGAAAAAGGGTTTAGGGATGAAAATAGAGAGTGAGTGCCGAGTGATGTGAGGAATCATAAATAAGAAAGGATAGGAAACAATACCTTAAGAAGTAGTGGACTCCTTGCAAATTGGGTAGTCTCTCGCCGATGAAAGGCATCCAAATCCATCAAGCTTTCGGCCAGTGCTAAACCAATGGAGCTCTTACCCTCTTTCGGAGCTGAGGCATGATTTCTTCGTCGCACTGGGATTCCATCAATGCTTGAAATTCTTCAAGCCTTGGACACATTTCTTGTGATCCGAAGCGAAACACATGTGTGATTGGGTTCCAGCATCGAACAGCGGCATAGAGGAACGGAAAATAAAGCAAAGTATGGTTTAAAGGAAAAAGAGCGTTTAGGTAGAAACTGGGAAAGTTCACCTTTTGCGAGCCGTCCAAAGTGGCTACCCAGTCTCGGAGTCTATTGTTGAGTAGCATCTCCATCTTGAGAGAAAAATACCAAAGACTTGTTATTTTGCCAGAAAAATAGCATGGGGAGCACCATTTATAGAGTTTGAGAAGAGGTAATGCATGATAGCTGAATCCCACTGACCGACCTCATTTTTAGGCCCGGTCATGCCTCATTGAAGCCTGGCCGTGCCTATTTGGACCCAGCCAGGTCTAAATGTTGGCTAGACAAAGCAGATTGCAAAACAAGGGCTAGCTTTTGCTTTAGTGTACTACGGTTGTATTTTGAGTTTTGTTTTGTTTGTATCAAGTGTTTTTTAAGTGTTTTTGAGTTGTTTTCATTGTACTTTTCTATTATCGAGTTGTAATTTACATTTTTCCAGGTTGTAGGTTGTTATCTGATCCAAGAATGAATGCAAGAGCAAGTATTCGCAGTTTTAATGTCTTGTACAAAGTTACCATGCAAAGGTTACGCCATTCATCAAATGTTATGCAAGAGGAAATCGTCCAAAATTTTCTTTTATTAGCTGGCAGGCCCAACCCTGATCACTGTTTTACAAAGACCAAAAACAAAAGAAAAGTCTTCAAAAACAAAATACATAGGTCTATCTGAAGCTGCATAGTTCCTAACTACAAAGCAAAGAAAATCATAAACCCATCCTCGCTTTCTTCCTCCTCCTCCCCCTCCTCCTCGGGGGTCATGTACTCATCAAAGGACTCTTCGGAGGGTGAGCGCTGTCTCACTCAGCCTCTTCCTCGATTAGCCCCTCATCTGCTTCTCATTAGGCCCCGTCTCTGTCTCCTAGTTGAAGGAGGTCTTGCAGGTGCAACTGGTGTTGGCTCAAGTTGAAAAAGAGTACAGACATCAGAAAAGACCAACAGAATCGTTGGCGAGATTGTAATGACCGTAAACTAGGGGCAAAGTGTACCTCGATCCCATGGGTAGCTAGAGAAGTATGCCTCCTCCGCAACATCAGAAGCAATCTGTCAACTGTTTGGAGGAGGTCATCCACATACCCTGTAGGCACTTGAAAAAGAGGAAGATTTGAGAATAGAAAACTAGATAATGGTGCACAATGGGCAGAAAGCAAGATAATGGTGCACAGTGGTCAGAAAGAAATCACAGTGGACAACAAGTAATAAAGCACAGTGGGCAGGAAATGAGAAAGTAAAGTGGGCAAACATATAGAGAGATGTGTACTTGCTCGACGTCGGGTGTGATCACCAATCTACGATCCCTCTACTCAATGTGCTCAAGGGGGATCTGCTCAATCACCCCGTCTAGTGGCATCTATACAACCTCAGTAGGAATCACCGAAAGCCTAAGGACGAGAGCTGCAGCAAGAACCCCTAAGGCGGCAACAGCAACAGAGCAGCAGAACCCTCAGGAACAGCGCGAATCACACCTTGGGTAAAGGTGCCATCACCCGAGTCTGTAAGAAGGTAGTGAAGTCGCCAGGCTGATGGTACCGGTCATCGTCCTTTCCCTGCATGAGGTGATCGATCTGGGGCCTGTCGTGGAGATCATTAACTATCCTCATACCAGAAGGAGGAGGATATGGAACGTCAGGATAGGCCTGGCCCCAGGTCTGGCGAATGGATCGCTCTCCCAAATGGTACGCCCTACTGAAAGGGCCCTCAAATAGGATCCACATGGTGGAGGCCTCCCATGCAGCAGCACAAGTCACCCTCGCTACCTGAGGGATGCCCGCCTAAGGGTGCCAGTCAACTTGTGAATAGAAGATGCAAGCTAAGTGTTAGATATCAGGGTATGGAAACAATAGTATGGAAACAACAGTATGGAAACAGTAAAATATAAAGAATAGTATTTTGTTACCTAATCCGCGGTGATGGTGTCAAAGAAATGGTGGAAGTAAGGAAAGTCTTGGTCTACACGGCGACGCCGCTCGAATCGGAGTTGTAGTACTGGAGCGGGTTACTGACAACTCAATCGGCCTCACTGGGACCGGAGCCAGAGAAGTGAAATACATATAAACCCATAGCTACAAGCAGAGAAGGATGAATGAAATAAATGAGTAGAGATAAACAGAAAATGCAAAGCAAAAATGAGCAAAAAAAACAAAGTTGAATAGAATGCAAAGCTGAACAGAATGTAAAGCTGAGCAGAAAAGTAAGTATGAGGTGTACCTCCCGAGCCCTCAAGTAGCTACCAAGTGAATTCGCCTTGCGGCGGGATATAGAGCTCATGTAGCAGTACAGGGTAGCCAAGCCAGCACCACCCCAATCATAATCCGCCACCTATAGTAGGTGCACGAGCGTGCTCGGGAGGTATAGCCCTATGGTATTTTCCCTGTTCACAAATAGGGTAGTACCGAGGAGATACATGAGAAACCCACAGGCATACTGAACAACCTCCTCCGTCGTGACTGGCTGAAGGTCGGTGAAGTGATCCAGGAGCCAACTATATAGCACCATCCTGTGGCCGGTGGTGTCTGGGATGGCCCTGAGAAGCTGACACTGTGCAGCTCTCCATTGCGTCATATCAGGATCAAATGGGATCAGGCCACCAACCCCTACCTACAGGCCAGTGAACATCGAGAAATCGTTCGGGGATAGAGTCAGTTCCCCGATCAAGGAGAAATGGAATGAGTCTGTGGTGTCCCACCATCTCTCCACCAAGGCTCCATAGAGCAGTGGTTCAGCCCTTATCTGTTTAAGCCCTGAACAGAAAGGCCCGAAGGCGGCAGCATCGACCAGTGTGCAGACCTCCATAGGAAGCCTCTTATACGAGTGCCAGGGGCCAGATATGGATCCATAGCCGCTAATCCTCCTGGCTATCACCTGTAGGTTGGGAATGTTATTATTATGTGCATAGCATTAACGGATAGTTTGCTTATGAGATTCAAAATATGTGCAAAATAAAGGAAATATTGTTTATTGTGGAGGCATCGGCGGACAAGTGCTCCGTGAGCTCTCGCAGCAGAATGTCCTCGTCAATCCCAAGGACAAGGCCCTCGAATCTCAAGATATTGCCACGGGTCAAGGTGTGTGTGCGAGGCTAGTAGGTGGCTGCATCAAAAGGCCTATCGGCAAGAGGTGGTAATGCGGGCTCAGGAACGTCCTCGACCTCTATATCCGCACCTAGGATGGCACCAGTACCCACAATGGGGTTGAGGATGGGAATCTTGTCACTAGCCATAGAGAGAAAGTGGGAAAATGAAGAAAAAGTGAGCGAGCGAGTGAGTGAGTTTGAGTGGAAATCCCAAAAAAACCCAAAGGTCCAAACCCTAGAAGAGAGAGAAAATAAAGAGAGAGTGAAAACTCAAAGGGAGAAAGGGAAAAGTGTGGGTAGATGTGTGAAAACCTAAGAAAAACCTCAAAACTCAACCAAATCAAGTTTTGTTTGGTTCAAAAGAGGAGTGAGTGAGTTTTACGAAACAAATTCGCAAGGGTTTGTGGGTTTTGCTAAAATAGAAAGAATTTAGAGAGAGAGTAGGCTTAGAGAAGGGAGGAAGGTTTTTTGGGTGTGAGTGTGTGTGGGAATAAGGGTTGGGTTTGATTTAACCAACCACGGGTTGCCCTTTTACTAGTTCTGCCCTTGCCGCTATCGCGACCTGGCCGGCTCCATTGGAGCCCGACTGTGCTTCATTGAGGCACGACTGGCCCCAAATGTGACCTTTTTCATTTTATTTTTCTTTTGTTCATTTCCATTTTGAGCCTCGATATGATTTTGGGGAAAGTAAAAAACAAAAAAAAAAAAAAAAGAGTAGAAGAAAAAAAAAAAAAAAAAAACACAAACGAAAAAAAACAAAGAGAGAATAGAAGGGAAGAAAAAGTTTTGTTACTTTGCTTTGTTGATTGGTTTAAATTCATAATTTGTTTAGTGCAAAGCTCAGTTTAATTTTCTTTTGTTTCATTCATAATTGGTTTTATTCTTTTCCTTTTGTTTTGTTTAAGTTGTTTCGTTAGTTTATTAATTGTTCTGCCTAAGGCATATTTTGGTCCATTATTTCACTCCATTAATTTATGAATTGTTCCAGCATTTCATTATTCATTTTGATTCGTAATGCGTTCTCTTACTCAAATTAAGCCCATTTGCAAAAATTGGCAAAATTTGAGCGTCGTTTGAATTTGTATGTTTCTTTGATTTGCTAGAACTTGGCCCCTTGGCGGGTTATCTCCGTGGGTTTCATCCTTCAAGGCCTTCTTGGGATGAGATAACATCGTTCTCTCATTTTCATTGATTTGTGGGGTTTTTGAGCCTTACCTCCCTTTTCCTCCTTTTGTGTGAGACGCGTTAGGATTGTTGTTTTCACCCAGTTAAAAACAATAGGTGTTCCTATTGTTCACACCACCCTTTTCTCCTCTCGCGTGAGATGTGTTAGGATTGTTGTTGTTCCCCGGTTAAAAACAATAGTGTTCCTATTGTTCACACCACCGTTCCTCTTTTCGTGTGAGACATGTTAGGTTGTTGTTGCCCGGTTAAAAACAACAGGTGTTCCTGTTGTTCACACCACCCTTCCTCCTTTTCATGTGAGACACGTTAGGTTGTTGTTCTCTGTTAAAAACAGTAGGCGCGCCTATCTGTTCACACCACCTTTCCTCATTTTGTGTGGGACACGTTACTTTGTTGTTCCCTAGTTAAAAACAACAGGTGTTCCTATTGTTCACACCACCTTTCCTCCTTTCGGGTGAGACATGTTAGGTTGTTGTTCCCTAGTTAAAAACAGCAGGTGCGCCACTTTGTTCACATCACCTTTCCTCCTTTTCATGTAAGACATGTTAGGTTGTTGTTTTTTCTGTTAAAAACATTAGGTGCGCCTGGTGTTCATACCATTTTTCCTCCTTTCGTGTAAGACACGTGAGGTTGTTGTTTTCCCCGGTTAAAAATATCAGGTGCGCCTATTGTTCACACCACCCGTGGAGCTTTTCACCCTTCTTATATGAGACATAGTTAGGCTTGCATTTTCTTACATTCTTTCTACATGAGGCGTAGTTTGGGTTGTACTTTCTTTGTCCCTTTCGCGTGAGACGTGTTTGTTACTCACTTCTTTCTGTGTGAGACATGGCTGGATTTGTTTTGCTCTGATTCATACTTTCGTTCAATGTTGCATTATTGTTTTGATTGCATTGTTTCATTGCTTGTTATTTGCATTCAAATATTTCATTGCATGATCATAAGTTATGTTCTGCATATCATTTTGCATTTTTCCCTTGAACTACATAGGTTTGATTCCTTACAAAAGGATACGTGGCAACCCGCAGGTTCAATCAATTGTATTTTCTTGCCCAAGTCTTATGACTGCGTCAAATGGGTCTTCTTTGGGCTTTGACACTTACTCATGTCATTTCATGACTTTGAGCTCTGTCAAGGAGGGGCAACTGTAGACACCCCATTTTTGACCTCCCATAACACTCGAGCACTTTGTCTTGTGCACTCGATGATGAAAGTTACATTGTGTGTGATTTGAATGCTCAACGAAGGACTCCAAGGTCGAGCTTTGAAACAGTCCCAACACCTTCCTATTTACCTTGTTTATACTTCAGAGGTCCTTTTTGAGTCATAGCTATACACCATACACACCCTCAAACCTTAACCTTGAAGCCTTGGTCGAGCCTTGAGAATCACAGTTCAAGCTTGAGAGTGTGTTTGGACCAAGTTTGATTCACAACAAGAGCTTGTCCTCTTTAAGAGGTATAAGCTTACCATCTTTTCTCTTGCTTTCATTTTTGTCTGTTACTATCAATTTCTTGTGTCTTTGTATTGTTTTGGGTCCATTTCAAGTATTGGAACTTAGGTTTGAATAGCTACCAAAGGTAGAAAGGTTTAATATCCTTTCTTGCACCTTATTTCATAACTCATACCCTTGTCTTTACACTTTTTTTTTAGTCTTCAAACTGATTTTTAGAGTTCAAAATAGGCTAAAAAAACTTGGTTTGAGGTCTCAAAAATGGTGGCGCTAGCCACCTCTCCTTGCTCTTGTTCTCTAGCCTTGTGATTCCTTACTATTTCCTATCCTTTTCATACTCTTTAAACGCCATTTTATTCACTGGTTTTTACATATTAGGGGTAGTTTAGAATTATTATATTCACTAGTTTTTACATATTAGGGGCTTTTAGACTTGTATTAATTCATTTAATTGGTTTATGCTTTGAATACTTTGCGTATCATGTTGTAAGTCCTCATGGCTTTGCTTGTTTAGGCCTTAGACATCAAGCCATTTGAGTTGATAGCTTTTCTTTGCTTGGTTTTCATATTAAGAGTCTCATTCTTAAGCTCAATCCCGTGCAATCATGTCTGCAACCTCCATCTTTTCTTATTTTCTTCTTTTCTTTTGTTTTAGAGTTGTCTCAAAAGATTGATGGTAATTCAAGGTATGGGAAAGAGACCTATGCTCAATGGCTTAACCTCTACGGAGGTTCATCGTCAAGGCATAGTCCCTCTTTCATGCTTTGGATCACTTATCGTTCGACATTTCTTCTCATGTAGTGGACTTAACCATCACTTTAGACAAATTGATTAAAGAATGGAAAGGACTAATAAAATGGGCTTAAAACCAATGAAACCGACGTAAAGAAAATGAGTAAGATTGCTTGGATTCGGGACGTTATGTCGAGTCCATAGTGTCAAGAGTCGTCACGCACCAATTCATGATGTGTTGATGAAACTTGAAGCATCTCCACCTCCCTCTTTGAGCTCATTTCATGATAAGAGGGAAGAGTGGTTGTTGTTCATTGTATTTATTGATTTTTGTCCAATTGTCTTCGAAATCATCAACTGATCAACTTGCTCATTAATGGTTTTGGAACCAACTTCATTCTTCTCTTGAGCCTCTCCATGACAGAGAAGAGCAGAAGGGACAAACATAGCTCAGAAAGGCTCTGTCTGCACTGTTTTCACCTCAAAGCACAAAAACAAGGTTTTGCTTGAAATCAAGGCACGACCGGTCTTGTTTGGGCTCGATCGGGCCTCATTGGGGCTAGCCAGGCTCCAATGTTTGGTAAATAGTGTGTTTTTGCAGAAACAGAGGGATGTGGCTGAAGGTGAAACCTAGCAGATTCCGAGAGAGGCAGACAAAGTTGCTTCTGAAAATAGTCATGTGCATGCAATCCTTGTGCATCTTTGTGTATCAATATTGTAAATTAATATTCCCATTATTGTTATTATTAATTAATTATCATTATAGTTAGCATTGTTGTAATTATTATTAATGTTTATTCGTAATTGTCATAGTTTGTTAAACTTAGCTAGTTAGTTTTATTGTTCAGCCTTGTTGTACTAACTTAGATAGCTAGTTAGTTATTTATTTAGTATTCATTAGCTTAATTCTTTCATTTGGTTTTGTAATAGTTAGTTTATTTCGGACACTTAGACATTCATTCGGACCCTCTTGCATGAGGGCAAACAGTGTAATAAGTGTGTATGTTTTCTAACCCTCATTTCTTTCTCCCTTTTATTTCTCTACTTATGATGGTAGAAGAGATCATGTTTTAAGTAGCATTTGTCTTGCCTGCATCAAAGCTCGGTTCATCATTCTAACAAAGCACTATTATTGCTTAAATTCTTTGAATATGTGCTTAGACCACATGCTAGAAAATTGCTTCAAATACCATGTTAATAGCCGAGCCTATTAATTGCATAATTATATGTGTTGCATTAGTCATGTTGCATTAGTTAGGATCATGCATTTTCTCTAATTCTTTTATCTTTTTGGCTTGCCTCGGAGTACTAGGCGAGCACTTAATTGCTTTAGCATGCCGCATGCGGGTGATTATTTCCATGTCATTAAAGCATGATTCCATGAGGCTAAGTGCTTAAGTGTTATATATGTTTGAATGCCGGTGGATGAAGGCCACTTGAATTGGAATAAATTGATTAATGTACATACAAACTCACTTTTTTTAAGTGATGCGTATTCAAAACAATTTTCAAACAAACATAAAATCAAAGTGTTCCAATTTTTGCAAATTAGTCTATACTTGTATGCGTCACATAGTAATGCTAGCCTAAAATAATCGGAACAAGAGCATGTAATATAAAATAAAAATCACATCATGATTAGTAGAGGCCGATCTTTGATCGGGCGAGTGGGGTGCTCCCTTCATGACCTTCCCCTCTTGTACCTAAGCTCCCGAGCCGAGACAATCTTGGTGATGATGGACATGTGGCCTTGGCACGAGTCATGGGTTTCCTAAATTTCCCAAAAAATATTTAGGCGGTGACTTTGTATCTGGTAAAGCAGTCCATTTCTGGCATTTTGATTCAAAATCGATTTTCCAAAAGAATTGCTGGATTTTGACTCATTTATGTTTATCTATTTCACATTGCACTTGTGGAAACATATTTAGAACTAGGGGAGTCTGAACTGTAAGGCTAGTCGTATCTGAATTGAGCACGAAAAGCAAGCTACAGTAATATTGGGTGGGATCGTGTTTAGTTGGTGGGTCAAGAAGAGGTCAAGGATCAAGGATCTTAAGGTGCCCTTTTTCCATTACAAGTTTAAGAGCATGGGCTGGCCTCATGTGAAGGGGGTTAAAGGTTCTATATTGGTTTCGGGCTGGACCAATGGGTTGTGAGGTTGCACCGGTGAAGGGATCGGCTATCTTAGCGATTATGGTGACGGTACTGATCTCTGCAGGCCTAGGAATAGTGCTATTGCTAGCATTGGTACTCTTGGTTAATAGCCTCTTTGCCGGCTCACTTGTTCTCTAGATGATGACTTTCTTAAACGCGCTCTCAATTTGAACCCCCAACTCATGCAAAGCAGCAAACGTAGATAGTGGAGCAACTATCATCCTTTGTAACACATCCGATTCAAGGTTCTGAACTACCAATCGGACTAGTTCCCTTTTGAGGGCCTGTTTTTTATTCTGGCAACCTTTGCCCTCCATCTTGCAACAAAATCAATGAAGGGTTCCTTGGGATTCTGAGTGGTCGCTTCCAGCTCGCTGATCGTTACTTCTATTTGGGTATTGTAAGAATATTGATTAATAAATCCCTCAGATAATTCTTTCCAGTTCCATTTAGTAGAGTCGTCCAGTTTGGCATACCAGATAACTGCCACGTCTGATAAAGTTCTTCCAAAAATGACAGTTTCTGAGCCCGAGTCAGGCCCATTCATTCCAGAACATCTGAGAAGAGACGAACATAAACAATAGGATCTCCGTTACCATCAAATCTATCAATGTAAGGCATCTTGAACTTTTTCGGCAATCTTACAGAGGCCTCGGTATAACGGTCTTCAATATCCAAGATGGAATTAAAGCCTTGAGATTTCTTGAGCGCCTTCTCTAGCTTGGCAATTTTTATCATAGTCGGATCGATGTCGTTGATGTTGAAAGAAGAAGTCCCGAGTGGGGTTGTGCCAGTGGTCTGAAAGCTTGAGCCTGTGCTAACATCTCTTGGGGATCCAAGACTTGAGGGTTTTCAACTGGTGGAGGTGGATTAAGATTCGGTTGGGAAACCAGGGACTAGATGTACAGTAGATGCCGATGCCCCAAATGGGCATTCCATTTCAGCAATAGTTTCATCTTGAGCAGCAATTCTTTGATTCAGTGTATCCATGGCTCTTTGAAAAGCTACCATCATAACAACAACCTCCTCTGGACTACTATGTGCCAGTACGTGTCTGGGAGAGTTAGCTATTGGTGAGCTGAGTGGGTAAGAACAGACATGTGACTGCTGAGTGCTTTGTGTTGGCGAAAACTGACTGGTTTTTCTCCTCCAAACAACTGGTGGGAGAGAGACTAATGCTGGCTGACCATCAACTAGATCTTAAATTTTTCAAAGCACAAAACTTGGGGGATATCAGGTTTTTCTGAAGCTATGATTGCAAGACTACCTAGCAAAATAAATACAGAAAAGGAAAACAATAATAAAAAATCGGGCAGCACTTCAGCCGAATTGGTGATAGATATGATCACTCCTGAAAGACTATATTTCCCACTGAATTCTACCTCCACAAATTAATATCAACTGTACCACTGATATGAAGCGTTCCTGTACAGTTTCACTATAAAGCACATACCAAGTAAAGAGAGCCAAAACACCCCTATGAGGGGGTAGGGTTACCCTGTCTTAGATTTGACATGATCTAGGGTTTTTACTACTTTAAGCAAGTAGTTTCAAAAAATCCTGCATATGGGTGAGCATCATGTCTTATGTTGGAACAGTCATTATGGCTTTACTATATGTAGCTAGGTCGAATGGTCAAAAGGGGTACCTCGGCAAGATTACCTAATATATCTCTCACATCTATCACCAAGAAGTGAAAGGAGGATCAAATGGTACAGTGGTAATCCAAATCCTAGGGTTGTATTTCCAACATGGCAGAGCCCACGACTGGCCATTCTTTTGGCAAGCCGTCCAGGAATAGCAAATGGAAAACACAGAGACTTAAGAGCACCAATGCAAATGCAATGCAAAGAACATATAAGTGTAGATAAAATTTCCCATCATGAAGTTCGAGTCAAGTTCTCTAATATCCCTAGCAGAGTTGCCAGAAACTGTAGCTTGTTCCTTGTGCTCCTCCGAGGGGTTAGTCTCCTTGGATACGATAGCCCTATAGTTTGGACTCCCGTGGTTCTAAATCTGGTTTTAGAAGTGCAATGTGATACAGAAAAACACAAATGATAGTCCAAATCTGACAAATCATTGGAAAATCAATTTACAAACAGAGATGCCAAAAATGGATTGCATTGCCAGATTTTAGAGTTGCCACCTAAATATTTTTGAAAAATTTAGGAAACACGTGACTCGTGCCAAAGGCCACTTTTCCGTCATAACCAAAGTGTCTTGGCTCGGGAACTTAGGTATAAGAGGGGAAGGTCATGAATTGAGCACCCCACTCACCCGATCAAAGATCGTCCTCTACTAATCACGATGTGATTTTTATATACATTATATGCTCTTATTCTAATTATTAATGCTAACTTACTATGTGAGGCACACAAGTATAGACTATTTTACTCACTTTAGAATGCTTTGATTTCATGTTCGTTTTGAAAAGAGTTTTGAATACATGTCACTTGAAAAAGCGAGCTCATATATACATTAATCAAATCATCCCAATTTAAGCAAAATAACCTTCATCCACCGGTATTCAAAGAGATTTATCAAATAATCACTTAGCCTCATGGTAATATGCTTAATATGACAACACAAACATACATACAATATGCTAAAGCAAAAATGCTCACCTAGTACTCAGCCGAGGCAAGCCAAAATAGAAGAAATAGTTAGAAAAATGCATCCTCTAATATGCAAGTGATTAATGCAACACATACAAAATGCAACCACTAGGTTCGGTTTATTAACATGACATATGACTTCAACTAAAAGCATGCAATAGCACACATATTCAAGTTAGTAGGAAATGACAACAATGTTTAGAATGATGAACCGAACCCGATGCATGCAAAAATGAATATTTAAGCACTGTAATGATATGAAATGAAACGAAAATATGATACTACATGCAACCATCATAAGCAAATAAGTAAAAGGGAGAAAGAAAGGGGGTTGGAAGACATACACAATATTACAAGTGTGCCCTCATACAAGAGGGTTCGAATGAATGTCCAAATGTTAAACTAATTATTACAAATACTAAATAAATTAACTAAATTAACTAACTATTACAAATTTGAATGAAGCTACTAATTAAGTACAACAAACGACTATTAAAGCTTTAATTTAAAGGACTACGGGAAGCGAAGAGTTGCACGCACACAAACAAGAACATTTTTCCAAAAACCTCTCTGTTTTGTTGCCATAATTTGTTCTGTTTGCAGTTAGAAAATTATTCTATTTTTGACTCAGCTTCTGCTCTGTTCTACTACAAAAATGACACTGCTTGCATAAACAAGGTCGGCCGGCCATGAGAAGTGGTCCGCCAGATAGAAAGGTGGCCGGTCGACCACTATTTTTGGGTTCTGCCTGCTGCCACAGAATTAAAACAGAGCAAAAACAGAGTATTTTCAGAGGTTATTTATCCTTTCTGCCTTTCCCTATCATGAAGATGATCAAGGGAGGAGTAGATTTGATTCACAAATCATCAATCGTAGCAAGTTTGTGGCGTGATGATCTATGAACCGATAGGACAAAAACTTAATAGAGGGAAATGAAAGACCAACAACACCTCTTCCCTATCATGGAGTTACCTCAAGGAAAGGGATGGACATTGCTTCTTGAATCATTGAACATCACTAAGAGTATGTAATGGTTCGAGACGCAATAGGTTCAATATAACGTTCGATTGAACCCAACTTAATTTTATTACCTTTTTTTCCTCTTTTACTCCAATTTTATTAGTCCATTTTTACATTACCTTTCCATTTCTTATCTTTTCTCCATTTTGTCCAAGAGTGATAATTATGTCCACTAAGTCCAAAAGCAAAAAAGAATATCAAGCATTGACTTAGCCCGAGAAATGAGCCTTTTAAGTCCATTTCTACGGGGGAAATTACAAAGGAAGAGACAAACTTATTTACAAGCAATAATGATTAGTCAAACTCATAATGAGTGATAATGACTCTAAATCCAAACTTGATAACAAGCTATAATGACACTTTTCCTAGTGATTTCCAAGGGTCTAACTAGAAAGTTAGTCCCTTA
The DNA here is from genome assembly GCA_030407325.1 of Camellia japonica. Classification (NCBI taxonomy): domain Eukaryota; kingdom Viridiplantae; phylum Streptophyta; class Magnoliopsida; order Ericales; family Theaceae; genus Camellia; species Camellia japonica. The sequence goes on from JAPPVO010000017.1 coordinate 120,163,168, forward strand.
GAAGTAAATGTACCGGTGATAAAGAGAAATAACAAACGAGAAATTGTGCTTAACATAAGAGAGATGTAATGCTTTGGTAATGAACCTCCAAAGAGATTAAACCATTAAGCATGGAAGGTCTCTTTCTTATGCTCGAAGAACAACCTTTTAGTAAACACAACTCTTTAATCAAAATGAACAAATACTAAGGGAGGTCGCAAGGATGATTATGCAAGGTGAATGCAAGTGTATGAACATGTATGAAAGCTATAAAAAAAAAAAGGTGTAAGAAAGAACTATAAACTCAAATGGATTAAAGGCTACACCCATGAGGACTTACAACAGCACATCTACAATATTTAAAGAACATTTAAACACAAAACAGTGCTGAAAATTGACTTTTCGAAGTGGAAAAAGTGAGGAAAAAGATGCTAAGACCAAGAGGTTTCAAACAATCAACAAGCCTAAGGAAAGGGGGCTAACCCCTCCTCTTTTTGGTGACTCAAAACGACATTTTTAAGCTAAAATAAACTCTGAAAAACAGTACCCAAAAGTAAAGAAACAAGTGGGAAGAACGAGGATATAAGCTATGAGATAAGGTTTAAGAAAGGGTGGTTAACCCCTCTACCTTTGGTAGCTTTTAAATCACAAGTTTCAGCACTTAAAACTAGTTCAAAATAGTGTATAAACAAGAAGAAAAGAGAAGATAAGTGTTATGACCCGAACCCACCCCTATAGATTAAGGTAATAACCGGCCAGTAATCATGAGATTACCTACGGCCTCAAACCAAAACAAACATATAGCAACAGAGTGAAGGGGCCAAAACGGAAGCAAACTTAAAAATTTTGTCCAATGAGCTATGCTTACATGGCATGTTAAAACATTTCACATATGCTTAATAATATCTTACACCATGTATCAGTAGTTAACATCTTGTATACCCAGGATCATTCAAACACATAGTCAGCCATGCCAAAAGCTTATACACATAAATGGTCTATCATGACCAATAGAAGCAGCAAAAGAAATACAAAAGATCATAAACAAAGCCTCTTGCGTGAGGCACCTGGGCTGACTTCACAAAACTCGGGTTCCTTTCTTAAATTTCACTAAGGCTGGGGTTGAACGTCCCTTTGCTCACCTACATACATATAGATAAGAGTGAGCTAACGCCCAGTGAATAATATCAAAATAAAGAGGTTAATAAATGAGGTTCGTTCATAAATGAATCATACTTATAATGTACACATTTAAACCACTATTCTCATTCACACTAGATTTACAAATCTCAACAAAGCAAAATGACCTTGGGTCCAACACATCATATCTACATGCAAAACGACCTCAGGTCCAATTCTTATATAAAACACTACAACCTCGGGTCCATCTATACGAAACAACCTTTGGTCCAGCCAACTCTTTATTCAAAACGACCTTTGGTCCAATTCAAACATATCAAACGCCCTCGGGCCCAATTCGAATATATCGGGCATATCAAACGGCCTCGGGCCCATTATCTTTATATTCATATCCATGCGTATTTCATATTTCAAATCAACAAATCCATGAAGCTTATACAGAAGTAGCCTTTGGAAAGTAACATACTTGAAAATATCTTTACTAAGATATTACTCACAGTGTTCTGCCGGGGGATTTGCCCTTGAGCTCGACCCTACACATTACATAACACATATGGGTCAGAAACGATTCAATCCGTTCTTAATTTATACATTCCTCTTAGGGTCCTTTCTTATCATTTTAACTCATTCACAATGCTCAATGCATGCCTAAGAGTGCTTAGAAATGAAAGAGAACGGATAACAAATCATAAAACCACTTTTCAAAATATCTGAAACAGGGATCCTCACTCTGTAGACGCGGCCTTGGGCTTTGCTACTACAGTTCGGACTCAAATGTCACGGTTCTGAATCTAATCCCGCAAAGTGCAATGCGAGACCGATAAATCACCAAAGAGTCCAAATCCGGCAAATCGTTTTGGAAAATTGATTTTTAAGAAAGAAGTGCCAAACATGGACTGCTTTGCCAGATACAGAGTCGCCACCTAAATATTTTGTTTTGGGGGAATTTAGGAAACCCTGACTCGTGCCTAAGGCCACGTGTCCGTCATCACCAAAGTTGCCTCGGCTCGGGAACTTGGGTATGATTGGGGAAGGTCATCTATGAGCACCCCCGCTCGCCCGATCAAAGATCAGCTTGTACTAAGCATGATATCTTGTTTTTGAAAACACATGCGTTCTTATTCCGGTTAATTAGCTAGAATTACTATGTGATGCGCACAACACACAAGTATAGACTAGATTGCCTAATTTGGAACAAAGCATTGCATATTCGTTTGAAAATAGTTTGAAGTTTGCTACTCGTGAGTAGGCTAAAATAGGGATTCGATGAACTGTTCCAATTCAGGTAATCCAACCTTCACCCACAGGCATTCAGTCAGTTATAGCAAATAAACAATTAGCCTCATGGCAAGCATGCTTTTCTGCTCAAGTCAGAGAGCTGGTTGATGAGGCAGGCTTCGGTCTATTCTGTTTAGGGCTCGCATGCCTGCAGGCCAGCTGGATCTTACTTGGGGATTTGGTGGAGAGGTGATGGCACAGCCACCAACTCCTTTCACTTCTCCTTCACTGGGGAGATGACGTTGACCCCATACGAATTCTCTACGATCACGGGGCTATAGGTAGGGGTCATCCGATCCTCTTTGACATTGATATGGGCCAGTGGGAGGTGGCTTGGATTCATTTGCTCGGAGCACGCCCTCCTTTGGATAGGCCGGCCATGGTCAGATATAGTTGGTTCTACGAGCACTTCCATGGGAGCCATCTGGAGACTCAGGAGGAGATTAAGCAGCACACTCAGGGCTTCCTCATTTATCTTCTTGGTACCACCTTGTTTGCAAACAGGTGGAATACCATAGGTCTGTACCTGCTGAACGCTTTGGTGGTCCTGCCCCAGGTACGGGTACATGAGCTTTGGTTCCCGCAAAAAGGAAAACAAGGTCGGGGGCTACTGGAGGGCCTGGGAGGTATACATTGCACTTTCACTTTCAAATTCTATTTGTACATTATGCTTTCTGTTTTGCATTTTTTGTCTTTATCTCTGTCTTTACCTATTGACTCATAAACTGATCTTTTCTTGTAGCTCTGGGTCTATGTGTACTTCCTTGCCCTTGCCCCTGTGCTGAGGGACGACGTGGAGGCTGCTGTGCCCTACTCCTAGCAGTACGACAGCAGGTGCCATGCCCGGTGCTACAGTGATACTGTCTTTACTTACTACCGCTGATTCTTTGATACAGTGGCGGCATGTGAGGTAATCTGAAACCCATACTCACTTCTGCTTTATTTCCATTGCTACTACTTCGATCCACACTCTAACAAATGAAACAACTAATAATCGTGAATTTTTTGTTCACAAATTACGTGGCAGTCTGATCTTGGAACGAGACGCGCGCAGCCTGATCCGTGGGCAGTGATGCCAACAGAGACACGGGATGAATACGCCTAACCTTGGGACACCTCCCGGTTGCAGATCCTATTGGAGGGTCCCCTCTACCGGACCTGGTACCTGGGAGAGAGATATGTGCACCAGACTCTGGGTTCCCTGCCCCTGTTGTTCCTGCTTTGCCTCCACTATCTATGAGGACAGCCGATGGTCTACCTATTGAGGCCATCGTATAGTTTATGGCGGGAAAAGATGCCGACCTATTCCGTAGGGATGGGGGCTATGCTGCCTTCATCCAGACTCATCTGATGCCATCCTTGACTGGAGCTCACGCATGAGACATTGCTGATGCACTCGCTGCTGGAGGTGCTGTTCCTGTGGCTGAGCCTTATGCTGGAGGGGTTGCCCCCGCTATTCATGTAGTCGGTCTACCCGTGATTCCAACTATGATCCCATGTCAGAGGATGAGTGGAACGGCCTACCAGATTCTGATGAGCAGCCGGAAGAGGAGCATGGGTACGTTAGGGACCCTGATGTGTAGCAAGTATGCACTTTGCCTTGCAATTTGCATTTCACACTCCCTTTTTTAGATACTGATGCCCTAAACTCATTTGCTGGTGCTAGTGGATTATGTAAATGGCCTTCTTCAATTGGTCGCCTCTTTGGTTCAGATGGTATGGAGGAGGTAGACATTACTTACTCTCCGTAGTTATCAGGTATTCTACCTTTCTCATTCATCTGACTGATTTGATTCTCTTTTGATATATTCATACTGTTTTGCACCACATTGTACTGATTTGCCATATTCATGCTGATTCTGCACTGATACTGTATTGATTTTCCATACTCATACTGATTCGGCATTACTCTATACTGATTTCCTGTTTCTTGTTTTCAACCATTGCCTGCACCTACGGCACCGGCGACGCCAGCAGCACCCCCTCTGGCCACGGGGAAGAGATGTAGAAAGGCTCATGTTCACGGCAAGGGCGAGGGTAAAGGTAGGGACAGAGGTAAGGGTGAATGAGGTTAGAGCAAGGAGTCTCAGGTGCAAGAAACTTCTTCATCCTCAGAGCCGGTTTGTAGATGTCCCCGAACGTCCCGGGAGGGAAATCCCGTTCTGTTCATTTGGGCTCAATGGTGCAACCAACGGGCATATCTCACCTTATTTCATACAGAGAGAGGGAAGGTTCTAACTGAGTAGAAGAGCAACCTAACGCGTTTTACGCGAAAAGATAAAAGCTCCATACCAAACTACGCCTCAAGCAAAAAGGCAGAAGGGTGCAAGCCAAACTACGCTTTGCGCAGAAATGAGTGAAAGGTGCAAGACAAATCATATTCATGTGATAATGGGAGGGGCACAAGCCAAATCGCACTCACATGATAAGGGAAAGGATACAAGCCAAACCACGCTTCGTGTACAAAGGGGAAAAGCTCCATGCCAAATTACGCTTCGCGTAGAAAGCGTGGAGGGTGCAAGCCAAATCACACTCACGTGATAAGGGGAGGGGTACAAGCCAAATAGCACTCACGAGATAAGGGGAAGGATACAAGCCAAACTACGCTTTGCATGCAAAGGGGAAAAGCTCCATGCCAAATTATGCTTCGCATAGAAAGGGTGGAGGGTGCAAGCCAAATCACACTCACGTGACAAAGGGAGGGGTACAAGCCAAATAGCACTCACGCGATAAGGGGAAGGATACAAGCCAAACTACACTTCGCATAGAAAGGGAAAAAGCTCTATGCCAAACTATGCTTCGCGTAGAAAGGGTGGAGGGTGCAAGCCAAATCACAGTCACGTGATAAAGGGGAGTGGTACAAGCCAAATTGCACTCACGCAATAAAGGGAAGGATACAAGCCAAACTACGCTTCATGGAGAAAGGGGACAAGCTCCATGCCAAACTACACTTCGTGTAGAAAGGGTGGACGGTGTAAACCAAATCACACTCACATGATAAAGGGAGGGGTACAAGTCAAATCGCATTCACGCGATAAGGGAAAAGATACAAGAGAAACTACGTTTTGCGTAGAAAGGGGAAATGCTCCATGCCAAACTATGCTTCGTGTAGAAAGGGTGGAGGGTGCAAGCCAAATCACGCTCACGTGATAAGGGGATGGGCACAAGCCAAATCGCACTCACGCGATATGGGGAAGGATACAAGCCAAACTATGCTTTGCGTAGAAAGGGGAAAAGCTCCATGCCAAATTATGCTTCGCATAGAAAGGGTGGAGGGTGCAAGCCAAATCACACTCCCGTGATAAGAGTGGTACAAGCCAAATCGCACTCACGCGAAATGGGGAGGTCAATAAATCAGAAAACACGACGGCACACATAGATGTAACATAATGCGATATAATTGATAGGAAATATGATACTATGCACGTTCCATGCAACACGATAGAGAACAGAAATGAAAAGCTAAATAGAAAGCAGTATTATGAAAGCGCCTTATAAGGATCTCTAATTTACTGTTCGGAGGTCCTTAAATGCTAAAAAATATATATATACAACTTGCTCAAGCTTGAGATCGGGGCATTTTCCCACTTCGGAGAAACGACGGAACTTGAAATGGCGCACCCGGAATCACATTTTAGAATTTTTTGAAGTAAAAACAAACCCAAACTCTTCACTTTTCCACTTTAGGATGAACACAAGAAACTCTATGCACAAAATATACAGGATCTTAGCAAAAATCAACCATGGACTACTTAAGGAGTTGGTTGGCCAAAAGAATGGGTGGGCCGGCCAATAGATGCTCGGCTGGCCACGCGATGCAGTTTTGAGGGCAAAAAGGGCATTTCGGCCTGTGGCTTATTTAAACAACACTTTGGCTCATTCTAACAGACCTACACCCACCGAAAACACTCTCCCCCTCTCTCTCTAAGTGCTCTCTCTCTCTAGATTTGCGCTTTATTCGCATTACCCACCCCCCGTGTAAACTTTTTTTGTAAAACCCCTATGGCCCTCTACGTTTTGAACCGATTGGATTTTGTTTTGGTTGAGTTTTTGGATTTTTCATTGCTTTGGGCTCATTCTCATAGGTTTTTCCTTGGAATTTGCACTTTTTCCCAGGATTTGACTTTTTCTCTCTTTTTCTCTTTCCTAAGGTTTGACTTTTCGGGTTTTCCATCTATTTTTCTCATTTTACTCATTTTCTCTCACCACTACTATATTGCTCCATGGCAGATCACATCCCACATGATGGTGCCCTCTCAAGATACTAGTGCTAGATGAGGCAGGCGGAGCAGCGGAGGACATCGTTGTTAACATCACAGCGGAGGAGATCTATCCATTGGAGCATGAGCCTGAGCTGCCACCATTAAGGGTGAGGCCCTTCGATCCCGCCACTTATCACCTACATACACATGTAATAGCCCCTGGAGGCATGCTGCAATTCGAGGACTTCGTCAGAGATGTGCCTGAGGATTTTCTCTTGAGGGAGCGTGCCTTTCATCTCTCCCACGACACCACTGAGGTAAGAAACTTTGCTTTTACGTACTTTAATTTCTTTGCCATTTCATTACAGTCTTTTATTTTGTTATGCGTCTGACATATTCTTCTCTTTCAATACAGGGTGATGCTCTATCCTGGAGAGGCTACGAGGTAGCGACGCCTAGAGAGTGGTATTAGGAGCTTTCTGCTCAAGTCAGAGAGCTGGTTGATGAGGCAGGCTTCGGTCTATTCTGTTTAGGGCTCGCATGCCTGCAGGCCAGCTGGATCTTACTTGGGGATTTGGTGGAGAGGTGATGGCACAGCCACCAACTCCTTTCACTTCTCCTTCACTGGGGAGATGACGTTGACCCCATACGAATTCTCTACGATCACGGGGCTATAGGTAGGGGTCATCCGATCCTCTTTGACATTGATATGGGCCAGTGGGAGGTGGCTTGGATTCATTTGCTCGGAGCACGCCCTCCTTTGGATAGGCCGGCCATGGTCAGATATAGTTGGTTCTACGAGCACTTCCATGGGAGCCATCTGGAGACTCAGGAGGAGATTAAGCAGCACACTCAGGGCTTCCTCATTTATCTTCTTGGTACCACCTTGTTTGCAAACAGGTGGAATACCATAGGTCTGTACCTGCTGAACGCTTTGGTGGTCCTGCCCCAGGTACGGGTACATGAGCTTTGGTTCCCGCAAAAAGGAAAACAAGGTCGGGGGCTACTGGAGGGCCTGGGAGGTATACATTGCACTTTCACTTTCAAATTCTATTTGTACATTATGCTTTCTGTTTTGCATTTTTTGTCTTTATCTCTGTCTTTACCTATTGACTCATAAACTGATCTTTTCTTGTAGCTCTGGGTCTATGTGTACTTCCTTGCCCTTGCCCCTGTGCTGAGGGACGACGTGGAGGCTGCTGTGCCCTACTCCTAGCAGTACGACAGCAGGTGCCATGCCCGGTGCTACAGTGATACTGTCTTTACTTACTACCGCTGATTCTTTGATACAGTGGCGGCATGTGAGGTAATCTGAAACCCATACTCACTTCTGCTTTATTTCCATTGCTACTACTTCGATCCACACTCTAACAAATGAAACAACTAATAATCGTGAATTTTTTGTTCACAAATTACGTGGCAGTCTGATCTTGGAACGAGACGCGCGCAGCCTGATCCGTGGGCAGTGATGCCAACAGAGACACGGGATGAATACGCCTAACCTTGGGACACCTCCCGGTTGCAGATCCTATTGGAGGGTCCCCTCTACCGGACCTGGTACCTGGGAGAGAGATATGTGCACCAGACTCTGGGTTCCCTGCCCCTGTTGTTCCTGCTTTGCCTCCACTATCTATGAGGACAGCCGATGGTCTACCTATTGAGGCCATCGTATAGTTTATGGCGGGAAAAGATGCCGACCTATTCCGTAGGGATGGGGGCTATGCTGCCTTCATCCAGACTCATCTGATGCCATCCTTGACTGGAGCTCACGCATGAGACATTGCTGATGCACTCGCTGCTGGAGGTGCTGTTCCTGTGGCTGAGCCTTATGCTGGAGGGGTTGCCCCCGCTATTCATGTAGTCGGTCTACCCGTGATTCCAACTATGATCCCATGTCAGAGGATGAGTGGAACGGCCTACCAGATTCTGATGAGCAGCCGGAAGAGGAGCATGGGTACGTTAGGGACCCTGATGTGTAGCAAGTATGCACTTTGCCTTGCAATTTGCATTTCACACTCCCTTTTTTAGATACTGATGCCCTAAACTCATTTGCTGGTGCTAGTGGATTATGTAAATGGCCTTCTTCAATTGGTCGCCTCTTTGGTTCAGATGGTATGGAGGAGGTAGACATTACTTACTCTCCGTAGTTATCAGGTATTCTACCTTTCTCATTCATCTGACTGATTTGATTCTCTTTTGATATATTCATACTGTTTTGCACCACATTGTACTGATTTGCCATATTCATGCTGATTCTGCACTGATACTGTATTGATTTTCCATACTCATACTGATTCGGCATTACTCTATACTGATTTCCTGTTTCTTGTTTTCAACCATTGCCTGCACCTACGGCACCGGCGACGCCAGCAGCACCCCCTCTGGCCACGGGGAAGAGATGTAGAAAGGCTCATGTTCACGGCAAGGGCGAGGGTAAAGGTAGGGACAGAGGTAAGGGTGAATGAGGTTAGAGCAAGGAGTCTCAGGTGCAAGAAACTTCTTCATCCTCAGAGCCGGTTTGTAGATGTCCCCGAACGTCCCGGGAGGGAAATCCCGTTCTGTTCATTTGGGCTCACTACAGTTCAAGACTCAATGTCACGGTCCTGTATCTAATCTCGCAGAGTACAATGCAAAACCGATGAATCATCAAAGAGTCCAAATCCGGCAAATCGTTTTTGAAAACAGAGTTTTTTGAAAGAAGTGCCAAACATGGACTGCTTTGCCAGATACAGAGTCGCCACCTAAATATTTATTTTGGGGGAATTTAGGAAACCCTGACTCGTTGCCTAAGGCCACGTGTCCGTCATCACCAAAGTTGCCTCGGCTCGGGAACTTGGGTACGATTGGGGAAGGTCACTTCGTGAGCACCCCCGCTCGCCCGATCGAAGATCGGCCTCTACTAACCATGATATCTAGTTTTGAAAACATTATGTATTCTTATTCCGGTTATTAGCCTAGAATTACTATGTGATGCACACAGCATACAACTATAGACTGGGTCGCCTGAATTGGAATGGAACATCTCATGTTTGTTTTGAAAATGGTTTGCTACTCGCAAGTAGGCTTAAAATGTAGATTTTGCCACCCTCGGGTGGGCTTAGAAAAGATGGTTTTGCCACTATCTAGTGGGCTTAAAACTCGCAGTCAATGAATTGTTCCAATCCAAATAACCCAACCTTCACCCACAGGCATTCAGGCAGATATATCACATAAGCATATAGCCTCATAGTAAGCATGCTATCATGGCAATCACTCACACGCATGCAAGGATGCTTAAACATAAAAACTTACCGAGTACTCCAAGCCAAAACAGAAGCTATGTTAGAAATCCATGCATGATCCTAACTATACAGAAATGCCTAATGCAACACATGCAAAAATGCAACTTATAGCAGGCTCGGCTATTCTAAAGATGGCATGTGAAATGCTACAACTAACAAGTATTCAACTCGGAATTGAAATACAAATGCAGTTAGTATGATGCGCCGAGCCCAGTGCATGCAAAACAGATGAATGAATGCAAACATGCTATCATACTGTATGCTAATTGAAACATGCCCTAATCTAACCATCATAAGCTGGTAAATGAAAGGGAGAAAGACGTGGGGTTGGAAGACATACATCACACGAACGCACGCACACTTATTTCAATTGTGCCCTCGCTCGGAGGGTCCGAATAAATAATACAGTCTGAATAAAATACAAAACCCTAATTAATTAACAAATTTAACTAGGAAAGCAGTAAACTAGCACGCAAATCTATGGACCGCCTCAGCTCTGTTCCAAATGATGAATGATGCATGCTTGAGTTGCCTTGCGCGGAAATCCATTGCGATGCCCCGATTAGCCTCTGTTTACAATTATGCCTGGAATATTGCACGAAGCTCCTGAAGGCTATTGATTCTTGATTTGCTGCAACAGAGAGCAAGAAAGGGGCATGACAAAGTATTTTCACATATGTATGCATGTCTCGATTCTCGTGCCACCAATCACGCATCTCGATGCATGATGGCCGAGGGGTCGAATTGTACGACTCAATATGAAATAAATGCACATATAAACATAACAAGACCTAAACTCCATCATGGGTAATCCAGAGTGTTGGTGATTGGGGGATTGAGACACGTTCCGTCACTTTGGGTACGAAACGTCCCTCGTTTCCCGTGCTTGGGCTAACTCCTATCCTAAACACAATGTAATATGCATGACATGCATGAATGTAATTCTAACATGCAACCTAGCATACACAATGCGATGAAATGGCATACACAATGCTCGATGTAACGTGGCATACACAATACTCTAACATACAACCTAGCATGCGCAATGCTATGGACTAAGATGGCATACACAATGCTGTATGGGCTTACACCAATATGAGTGGACCTCAACCACACTCACATCAGTGGCCATGTGATGGAAATGAGACAACCGAAGTGCGTGCACACATGCGCGAATACCAAGGACCGAACCTAAGGCATGAAATGCTACTTTACCAAAGCATGGCAAGGGATGAAAGATGGCATACAAACATGTAATTTCCAGCACTGAAACATGATACTAAATGGTCCCGAATCATGGAAATATGGCACTCAATGCATGGAATAAGCCCCGAAACTCAAAATTAGGCACATGTATTGAACTATAACTATGCAAAGCAAGCATTATTTGACTATGAAGCACAAAGACAGAGCCAAGGCAGTCCCAAAACATGCACATTACTAGTTTAAAGTATGGCCAAAAAATGCTAACATGACGGACTAAAATAGCATGCAACATTGGCTAATAAGTATGGGTTGTATTACAACTATATGATGTGCATGAGATCTCATCAAACCAGCCAAAAACAGTGAACAAAACATGTCAAAATATGCCCAAATAACCACTGAAATGCAGCCAATGCATACAAAAATGATGAGCTCCTTTGGAGGGCCATGCAAGAGGTTACTCAACACATACAAGATAGACACTTAGCATGGCGAAACCAACTCTGGAAATGGATTATGACAGCCCTAAAACTCACCAAATAGGCCCTGGAATTGGTCTAAGAAACATGCAAATGGAAGGCCCTTTGAAAGGCCTTGAATAAGATTGCTCTATACATGCATCATAGACATAAAATATGACCAAAGGGGCACCAAATAGAGTCAAGGCAGACCTTAGAACTCACAAAATAGAGCCTGGAATGTGACTTCACAATATACAAAATAGAGCCCCTTTGGAAGGCTAATCATGCTAGTAAAGAGAATGAGAGGTGAGAGGGTCACCCCTCTATGATTTCAAAGCTCAAAACCTCATCAAAGCCACTGAAAATCCACTGGATTTCAGTGGCTAAGAGGCCAAAATAAGGCCAATGCAAATGCTCGAATGCATGGCTCAAAGCATGTGGAAATGAAGCATGCAAGGAAGGAGATGACTCCAAACAGAAAAGTGACCTCTATCAAACTTAAAGAGGAGGTCAAAAAAAGATTTTTCCCAGTTTATAATAAATCTCTAAAATGTTCACAAGTAAGGCTAAAATAGGATGCAAAAATAACCTTAAAAGAGAGATTGAGCAAACAAGGAAGTAGATGACCTCAAACAGCAAAGTGTCCTTAAAAAAAGTTGAAGAGGGGCTCAAAATAAGACACTTCACAGTTTAGGTCGAAGCCCAAAAATTCTTGCAAATAGGGCTAAGAAATGAAGCAAAAGAATGCAAGAAAAGGGAAAATGGAGACTTACCCTTGTAGCACAGCAATGCAGCAGCTTTTGGTCCAAGATTGTGAGCTCTCAACCTCTGAAAATCAGCTTCAAGGGGCTGGAATGGATGGTGGAGGTGGTAGGCTAGGAGTTGTAGTGTAAAATGGCCAAGAACAAGGGTGTTTGGAGGCTTGAAGTAGAGAGATGGAGGGTTGTATGTATATATCTCAGCCCAAAGCTTCTAACCCTTGCAAAATGAGATGGAGGGTTGGTTATATAGAGGGAGAAGGCCATGGCTTCTTGGAGAAGCCTCAAAGGGGGGTCAAAGCTTATAAAAGAAGCTTGACCAAAAGGGTCAAGCTTCCTCAAGAAGCTTGACCAAAGGGTCAAACTTCCTTTGGAAGCTAAGCAAAGGGTGCAAAACCACCTTTAAAAGGATCAAAACAAGGACAAAACCCTCGGACAGTGGGTCAAGTGCAAAACAGCTGGCACAGCTGGAACACACTCACTGAGGCAAAACTGGCCGACCAGCTCAAAAGGTTCAAGGTGGTCGGCCGACCACCTCCCCTGGTCGGCTGACCAAGGGTCAAAAGGTTCAAGGAGAATTGCTGGTCGGCCTACCCAGAAAGGTGGCCTCCCAGATGAGTAGAATACAACTGTATGGAGAAAAACCAGAAAATGTGACCCAGGAGGGAGAAAAACCAGCTTTTTAGAGGGGTTCAAAAGGGTCAAGAATAATTACTGGTCGGCCTACCTATATTGGTGGTCTCCCAGATGAGTAGAGCACAATAGTGGTGTGAAAAACTAGAAATTGTGGCTCAAAAGTGAGAAAAACCAGCTTTTTGTAAGAAAAACTGGCTTTAGGAGAGAGAAAAAAGAGAAAACTGGTTTTTCAGGGGAAAAGGGGGCGTCCCACCATACCACCACCTTCATAACCATGAAAATAGGGCCCCTGCCAAAAATGGGCCAAGACGGATGCAAAATGGAGGTTTGGGGGCTGAAACGCGCGGCCTAGGGCCCCGAAAACTGACTATAAGGCACCGGAGGTGGCGTTCGACCACGAAGTTGGTCTCTCGGGCCACAGTGTCCCTCAAAAGAGGGGAAACAAGGTGTGTACCAAAAACCGGAGCAAACGAAGGTAGTTAAGAGGTCCCGAACCGAGGCACACGGCCGACGGCTCCGAAAACCGGAAACCGGGCTCCAAACGGGAAAAATGGCCTGCGACCACGAAACGTAGCCTACGGCCACTGAGAGATGGTCTACAAGACCTCTCCCTCCCCTCGGGAAGAGAAAATGGAGAAAACGGGACCCGGTTCGCAAACCGAGGCAAAGCACAAAAGAGTCCGAAAGTCCGGAGGCAAGGCTCGCAGCCGAGACTCTAAAACCTCAGAACGAGCACAATATGCAACATCACCGAGCGCTCAGTTGGTGACGTCTGAGTCTTAAGGTCGGTCAAAAATGGGGTGTCTACACAGTTTGAGCAGAGATGATGCCGAGACTAGTGACACTGAGGATTCGAAAAATGGCCCCGAAAACTGACTATAAGGCACCGGAGGTGGCGTTCGACCACGAAGTTGGTCTCTCGGGCCACAGTGTCCCTCAAAAGAGGGGAAACAAGGTGTGTACCAAAAACCAGAGCAAACGAAGGTAGTTAAGAGGTCCCGAACCGAGGCACACGGCCGACGGCTCCGAAAATCGGAAACCGGGCTCCAAACGGGAAAAATGGCCTGCGACCACGAAACATAGCCTACGGCCACTGAGAGATGGTCTACAAGACCTCTCCCTCCCCTCGGGAAGAGAAAATGGAGAAAACGGGACCCGGTTCGTAAACCGAGGCAAAGCACAAAAGAGTCCGAAAGTCCGGAGGCAAGGCTCGCAGCCGAGACTCTAAAACCTCAGAACGAGCACAATATGCAACATCACCGAGCGCTCAGTTGGTGATGTCTGAGTCTTAAGGTCGGTCAAAAATGGGGTGTCTACACAGTTTGAACAGAGATGATGCCGAGACTAGTGACACTGAGGATTCGAAAAATGGCCCCGAAAACTGACTATAAGGCACCGGAGGTGGCGTTCGACCACGAAGTTGGTCTCTCGGGCCACAGTGTCCCTCAAAAGAGGGGAAACAAGGTGTGTACCAAAAACCGGAGCAAACGAAGGTAGTTAAGAGGTCCCGAACCGAGGCACACGGCCGACGGCTCCGAAAATCGGAAACCGGGCTCCAAACGGGAAAAATGGCCTGCGACCACGAAACGTAGCCTACGGCCACTGAGAGATGGTCTACAAGGCCTCTCCCTCCCCTCGGGAAGAGAAAATGGAGAAAACGGGACCCGGTTCGCAAACCGAGGCAAAGCACAAAAGAGTCCGAAAGTCCGGAGGCAAGACTCGCAGCCGAGACTCTAAAACCTCAGAACGAGCACAATATGCAACATCACCGAGCGCTCAGTTGGTGACGTCTGAGTCTTAAGGTCGGTCAAAAATGGGGTGTCTACACAGTTTGAGCAGAGATGATGCCGAGACTAGTGACACTGAGGATTCGGTGAGCGGGCGCTCTAAGTTTGGGAGTGATGATGATGATGCTGGCTCTAGATCGGATAGCAGGGAGGATGATACAGGCACTAGGTCCCACTCCTCCGATGATAGCGGCGCCGATGGTGACAGTGTTCCGGAGTCCCCTCATCGGAAGAGGTCAAATAGGGCCTGTCGATGTGTTTTATGCGACCGACACCAATTTTTGTACCCTTTTCTTTTGCTTTGGTAGTTTAGCACTTTGTATACCTTTTGATAGGTCTGTTACTTTTGTTTTAAACACTTGTATTCTCTTTTGTAAAAACTATGATCGGGGTAAAACCCATTAGCTTTATAAAAGAACTTTTCTTTTTTTTTTTTTCATAGCATCTCGAGAATGGCACCTCACTTGCATGAAATGTAACTAATTTTGAAACCAAAAATGCTTAGGTAGCGCTTGGTAATGTTTACGTTTTTGGTTTATGTTTATTTTTAGAAAAACATAAATTACAAACGCGTTTGGTTTGAATAAAATGTTTAAAAAATTTTAAAAACATAAAATAAAAAATATGTTTGTTCAGATCTAAAATATTTATATTTATATTTATTATTTATGACAATGGGATCACCCACATTATAATTGAAAAAAAAATTAATTAAAAAAATAATTAAAAAAAATTTAATTGGAAAAAAATTTAATTGAAAAAAAATTAAATGAAAAAAAAAAGAGTTAATTACCTAAAAGTCCTATCTACACATTTGGTGGTAGCTTAGGTCCTATAAAAAAAAATTTGAACCAATAAGTCCTATTTATAAATAAGAAGACATTTTTACCCTTCAATCCAAACAGTTATATATATATATAACATAAGCGCAGAGAGTCGTCGTCTTGTTAGGCAAAGTGCCTAACAGCCAAACCCTTCCCCCTCATTAATTATTACTACAAGTATTTATTATTCCCAAACTCTCTCCTCTAACATTTGGCAGCACCTTCACTTCTACGTAATTACAAACAATCACGTGATTGAGAAAACACAAAAAATTTACTACATATAATATTCTAACATTATAATATTCTCATTTTTAAACACAAACAATCTCCTCCAACATTATAATATTCTCATTTTTAATCATGAAAAAAATTGAAAAATTTCTTAAAACTGACAATATTTTTAGAAAAAATTTTGAGAAATTTATTAGTTTTTATAAACTGAAATTATTCTCTGTTTTGAAATTGAGAACATTCTCAGTTTATAATATTCTCAATTTTAATCATGAAAAAAATTGAGAAAATTTTCAAAAATATCTAGTAAAATTGAGAAAATTTTCAATTTTTTTCAATATTAAAACTGGGAATATTATCATTTTTTCAATTTTAAACTGATAATATTCTCAATTTTAAAATTATAAAACTAAACACACTGATGATTCAAATAAATCAACAAACAAATAAACTGACTTTTCTTTTTCAAAATAGGCATTTCAGTATGTTTTGGTGGAAACATTGAATTTCAATATTTCATTTTCTTAGGAAACGGAAACATCTCAGACTGTTTTGAAGGAAAATAAACGAATTTTTGTTCTTTGGTAGCAGTAGAGGTTTTTGCAGTCCCTACATTGGGATTTGGTACTTTTCTTTCAGTTAGTGTTTTTAACTCTAGTTGAATTTGTGCAGTTATGCATCGCTTTATGCACGCTCTCTTCTTCAGAACCTCTGTGAAGATGGTATTTACATGAGGCCTTTGGGCAATGTTATTTACCTCATGTGTGGGCCTTGCACATCCCCTCTCATCTGCCGCCAACTACTAGAAAAACTTTACAAAAGACTTGAGGAGTTCGGCCAAGCCAATGAGAACTTGAAATCGACGTGGTCGAGGTCGGTGCTGGAGCCACGTCGCAGCAGTAGCAGCAGCAGCAAGGGTTGAATCGGTGAAGAAGGCGTCACCGGTGTTGGTGACAGTGATACCATGGCGGTGGCAGGTGGTGAGGTTGAGGTGGTCGAGGTCGACGCTGGAGCCGACGACACTCTGGACGGAGGTGAAGGAGGAGTCATACGGAGGAGACCAGAGACTGGGTCTGTGGGGGAGGAGAGAGAGAGAGAGAGAGAGAGAGAGAGAGAGAGAGAGAGAGAAAGAGAGGAGGTCTTGGAAGGGTAAATTGGCCTATTTAAAATTAATGGGACTTGAAGGAGCAAATAATTTTACATAGGACTTAATGGATTATAAGTTTGCAAAATGGGACTTGTATGTAAATGTCCCAAAAAAAGTTAATTGAAAAAAAAATGAAAAAAAAATTAATTAAAAAAATAATTGAAAAAAAATTTAATTGGGAAAAAAAATATTTGAAAAAAAATTAATTGAAAAAAGATTAATTGAAAAAAAATTAATTGAAAAATTTTTTTTTAAAAAATTAATTGAAAAAAAAATAATTGAAACAAATTATTTGAAAAAAAAAATTTGAAAATAAATTATTTGAAAAAAAAAATTGAAAACTGAAAACGTAAACTCATTTTTTGAGTTTACGTTTTTTTTCTCCAATTTATAAACTGAGAGAACCATTTATAAACCAAAAAAATTATCAAACAAGTTTTTATGACAATTTTTAAAATTTTGTAAATATAAACTAAAAACTAAAAACATAATGGTTACCAAACAGGCCCTTATATTTTGAATGATGTTTGTAACCGGATATTGAGCCTTTAACTGACCAAAATTCAAAATACAACTCAATAAAGGAAAAACAAACCTAAAATAATTTAAACACAGCTATTTACAGAAACAAAAGACTCAAAACAAGACTAAAGAAAAAAGAAAGCCAATCATAACACTACTGCACAACTGCCTGGCGAGCATAGTTGGTCGGCTGGCCACTAGAATGGATGGCTGGCTAGGAAAGGTGGCCGGCTGGCCAAGAGCTGTGGCTGGACAGCTGGTAACAACTGTTAGCCACCCACACAACCTTATCCTCTATAAAGGTCTTCTCTTGCTCCTTTTTCGACAGAATACTATCTTTTCTACTGTTTTCTCTGAAAATGGAGATTTTCTTGCTAAGAGGCTCAAGGATTGGATGGCCACTTTGGACAGCACAAAAAAGTAAATTTATATGGTTTTGGCATAAACGCTCTTTTTCTGTTAGGCCGTACTTTGCTTTGTTTTCCGTTTCTTCATGCCGCTATTCTATCTTGGAACCTGGTTACTCATGTGTTTCGCTTCGGAGAGCAAGAGATGTGTCCTATGCTCGAAGAGTTTCAAGCATTAATGGAGTCCTGGCGTGATGAGGAGATTATGCCTCAACCCCGTTTTGGCCATGCATGGGCCTTGAACAAATGTGTGGGCTTACTTTACACGAGGCTCGATCTTTGGCCATGCATGGGCCTTGATTCATTAATTTCCCGACATTGGAGACAGACGTGACCTTCTTTAGCGAGGTTATCGTTAACATGCCCTCTACTTATGTTTAATTGCACACTTCTTACTTGCCCCTAGTTGTAGCAGAGCTAGCATTAGGTTGATAGAAGTGGCCCAATGCCTCAAGGAGGGTAAGAGTGGCATAGGTTTGGCATTGGCCGAGACTTTGATGGGTTTAGATGCTCTCCATCAGCGCGTGACTACTTGGTTTACAGGGAGTCCACTGCTTCTCCAGGTATTGTTTCCCACACTATCTTATTTACGATTTCTTATATCACTTTGGCACTCACTCTCTATTTTCTCTCGAAACCCTTTCCTTACTTTTTTCTCTCAAGATACATCTCTCAATTCTTTAATCTCTCTTATTTTTCATCCCTTCCTAGGCGTGGTTGATGGATAAGCTGAAGGTAGTGGACCCTTGCCCCGAATATTCGGCCAGATCTTACTTCTTTCGTCCATGGCTAGTGGATTTTCCTTCAGAGGGATTGTGATGTGACTGGATGTGCAGCAGATCTGCGGCTGACATCGCTTGGCATTGCCCCTAGCTTAATTTGAACGAGATGGGCTACAACATGTCCCAATAGTTGAGTATACAGTTGATCGGCCTTACATATTGTGTATTCTACTTCTCTTTCCAGTTTAGACGCTAGTTTAAGCGTGATCAGACCCATCCAGATGAGGGGATGGAATGCCTTGCTCCATTTCCAGTTCATGTTTTGCACATGGCTTGGTACCTCACTGCCTGGAGGACCAGAGAGCTTCTGGCCCTTGCCGCTAGCGTCAGTTATGCCCTTTCTAGCGAGTGCTTGGCTTGGCTCGAGGATGAGACAAAGGTTGGGCCATCCTTGGCTACAGAAACTTTTGCGAGTACGAGCAAGAGGCAGATGACGATCACTCGACTCATTTGTGCCCCTAGTTTATTGCTCTGACTTTTCTTTTCATGTGTTTATGATGTAAAAACAACTTTGATTTAACCTAAGAGTTGGAGAATTTACTCGTGTTGAAATCATGTAATTAAAGTTGTGAGCACATAAAATTTTCCTTTTTGGGTCTAAAGAATGGTCTGTATTAGAAAAGGTAAAATTTTGAGAAAATCAGCTTCATTAAAACTTTTCAAAACAATTTTCGGGAGCGATCATTACCTGACACACATGGGATCAGTCCTCGAGACATACAACCCTAAATAAAAAAGATCATAACTGCCCACAACTGGATGCACCATCACTGCTCTGTCTTGCAACTAGCCCTTCTGCCGAATGGAGGAAACATAACCAAACTAACAGATGACGAAAAAAAGATGAACCGATCAAACAAATGGTCAGGACAATTGAGTTGGAGATGGTTATGGCCAAAATTTGGGATGAAGTTTTCTACGTATCCCAAAGATGGGAATTAGGCTTTATGTAGTTCGGGTCGAGTTCACTAGAGTATTAACTCTCTCCTTTTGCGCTCTAACTTTTGCCAAAGTTGCCCTTTCAGGTTTTCATCCTTGCGAGCTCTATTTTTCTCTATTTCTAATTTTTCACGTTTTAACTTTTGCCTAGGTAGCCCTTTCGGGTTTTCGGCCTAGTGAGCCTCTCAAGGATAGTATTTCTTCAACTTGTCCATATTGATCGACTGTGAGAACTCCAAGCCATCTTAATCAATATGGATAATCGCTTTTCCTAACCAGATAGACTTGATGATGTATGGACCAGTCTATTTGGGTTTGAACTTGTTCCTAGGGTCATGGATGAGAGCTCGGTTGTCTTTGAGCACCATGTCTTCTTCTTTGAGTTCTCTGGATTTGAAATTTTTGTTGAAGGCCTTGGCGATTCTACGTTGATATCCTTAGATGTGATATAACTCTTTCAACTTTCTCTCGTCAAACAATATCAATTCTTCGAATCTGCTCTGTTGCCAATCTACCTCTGTTATCTGACACTTGGCCATGATTCTCACTAGCAGTACTTCAATCTCAATTGGCAAAACAACTTCCATCCCATATACTAGAGAATAGGGGGTGGCCCCCGTAGATGTTTGAATTGACGTTCTATATCCCCATAGTGTAAAGTGTAGTTTATCTGGCTAATCTTTATAAGTTTCCACCATCTTTTGCAGGATGTTCTTAACATTCTTGTTAGTGGCCTCAATGGCTCCATTGGTATGTGGTCTGTATGTTGATGATTTGTGAAAAGCCACGTTGTATTTCTCAAGCAAATCTACCACATCTTTCTTGAAGTGCAAGCCATTGTCCAAGATAATCTCATTTGGTACCCCATACCTGCAGATGATGTTGTTTCTGATGAACTTGGCCACATGTGACGCTTTCAACACTGAGTAAGACTACACTTTCATCCACTTGGTAAAATAGTCGATCACCACCAAGATGAACTCTTGTCCATTTGAGCCCTTTGGCGAGACTGCTCTGATGACGTCAATTCCCCAGACTAAGAAAGGCCACGGCGAAGTCATGTTGTAAAGCTTTGACGGAGGGATGCTCATGCGATTAGCATGAATTTGATATTTGTGGCATTGCCGAACAAAGTTAATACAATCCTCCTCCATAATTGACCAATAGTAGCCCTGCTTGAGGATCTTCCTAGCCAGCATTACACCATTCATGTGTGCTCCACACTTTCCCCCATGAATGACTTCCATGAGACGCTTCGAATCCTCTTTTCAACACAGAGCTTGTGCATTCCCAGATGGCCTCTCTTGTACAACTTATTCCTACAGATGATGAACTGGGCGGCCAGACGCCGTATTCCCTATTTATCTTTGGCATTTGCCCCTGGTGGATGCATATCCTTCTCTAAACAGTTCCAAATGTCATAATACCAAGGGTTCTTATCTTGAACTTCATTTATTGCAGCAATCATCTCATAAGTAGGTGTATACTTTTGTTCAATGATAATCGAACACATCTTCACCCCGAGCGGTATGTCTACCATGGAGGATAGAGTTGCTAGCGCATCAGCAAACCGGTTGTTCTCTCTCAGTAGATGTGTGAATGTCAGTTTTTTCAAACCTTGGAATCAGAATTTGCAGGGCCTGATGATAAACAACCAGGTTAGCTTCCAATCTAGGTCTAGGGTAGCTTCCAATCTAGCGATACACGCCTCATATTCTACTTCATTGTTGGACACTCTGAACCAGAGTTTGAAAGCTAGGGGTATATGGGAATCATCGGGTGCTATAAGGAACACGCTTATCCCATAACCATATTGATTAGCTGCTCTGTCAAAGTACATTGTCCATGTCTCTTCCTCTACTTGTAGAATCTCCTCATCTAGGAATAGGTACTCTACTACTTCATCTCCTTCCACTGGGTAGTCTGCCAGAAATTTTGCTACTGCTCTCCCTTTGACAAACTTGCGAGTGATGTACTTGATGTCAAATTCGGAGAAAATGAGCAACCAATGAGCTAGCCTACCCATAAGCGCTAGTTTTTCAAAGAGATATTTGATGGGATCTAATCTCGAAACCAGAATTACAGAGTGAGCTAACAAGTAGTGTCTCAACTTCCTAGTTGCCCAAACCAAAGCTAAGCAAGCTTTCTCCAGAGGAGGGTAACGGGCCTCGTAATCTAGCATCTTCTTGCTCAATTAGTAGATTGCCTTTTCCACCTTAGCTTCTAATTCTTACGCCAGCATGCACCCCATGGTCGAATCTGTTACCGACAGATACATGATCAGCGGCTTCCCCAGCTCGGGCGACGACAATACAAGTGGATTTTGAAGGTACTGCTTGACTTGTTCGAAAGCGAACTGACATCGATCATCCCATCGAAACTTTTTCCCCTTCTTCAAGAGACCACATATTGGTTCACAAGTCAAGGTTAATTTTGAGATAAACCGTCTTATAAATTCCACTTTGCCTAGAAAACCGCACACCTCCTTTTCAGTCCTTGGTGGTGCTATTTCTAAGATGGCCTTGATCTTAGATGGATCTACTTCAATTCCCCTCCGCGTGATCAGAAATCACAATATCTTCCCTACAGTCACCCCAAAAGTGCATTTTTGCGAGTTCAACCTCAGCTTGTATTCCCTGATCCATTCAAAGAACTTTTCCAGCATGATGTTGTGACCTTCTCGTTCTTTGGATTTTACAATCATGTCGTCCGCATACACCATGACTTCTTTATGGATCATGTCATGCAAAATGGTGGTTGTTGTCCTCTGATATGTAGACCCAGTGTTCTTAAATCTGAATGGCATAACTCTATAGCAATAGGTACCCCACGGCGTAGTGAATGCAGTCTTCTCTCTATTCTCAAGCACCACTAAAATCTGGTTATATTCGGAAAACCCATCCATGAATGATAGCAATGCATGGCCAATAGTGAAATTTACCAATTCGTTGATGTGCGGTAATGAAAAGTCATCCTTCGAACTACCCTTATTCAAATCTTGGAAGTCAACGCAAACTTTGATTCTGCCATCCTTCTTTAGAACTGGAACAATATTGGCCAACCAAGTCGGATATTCAGACACCAACAAAAAACCAGCGTCAATCTGCTTGGTGACTTCCTCTTTAATCTTCAGTGCCCAATCCGGACAGATTCTGCGGAGTTTTTACTTGACAAGTTAGGCCTCGGAGTCAAGAGGGATCCAGTGCTGTACAATCTCAAGATTGATTCCAGGCATGTCTTCGTAGGACCACGTGAAAACATCCTTGAAATCTTTTAATGAAGCAATTAAACGCTCGCGTTCCTCTGAAGACAACGTGGACCCGATCTGGACTAAGTGGGGATCCTTCTCAATGCCCACATTAATTGTAATGATCTCATCTACGTAGGGCTTAGCACACCTCTCCTCCTATCAGTCAATCAAGTTTTTCAAAGCCTGAGGAATTTTTTGCTCTTTGTTTTCATTAAAATTATGAAAATCTTGGTCAATGCAACAAATTAACGGGACAGAGAAGTAAATGAAATTTACAGCATTCTCATTCAGAAGTTTTGGCTCCTCGGTTACAACCAATTCAAAAGAAAATGCAAAAGAGGACCTAGACAGGACCTTGGCACCCGGGTTACCCCCCCCAAATATGCTAGACTCGGACTCCTCAGAAGGACTCAAATCTGATTTTGACTCAACAGACTTGGTGGAATTAGATCCAAGCTCATCATCCGATTCAAAACTGTCAATGGCGCCCTTCTCAAATTGCCAAACTAGGTGTGGAGCCTCAACTACGTCCACAATGAGACCAGAGTAATCTGCTGCTAGTTCATCCTCGATCATAGAGATAGTAACACTATTCCCTAAGTTAATGGGCTTAGCCCCGATGTTGGAATCCATTAGTAGGTCAGCCAGTGCCATCCTCAATAGTTCCTCTTCATTGCCATCCGAGTTGACGTTTCTACCTTGCCCTATATCGATACTTGGGTCAATCCTCTCCTCTTCGCTATCTGAGAACTAATGATTGAAGAAGATCTCAAACCCAGGTATCTTTTCATCGTTCCTCGGTCGACCCACGGCTTTGGGAATCCACAGAAAGGGAAGTCTTCTCCTTGGCAGACAAAGCGTCCATTTAGGGTTCCCCTGACCGACTTGTGGATTAATTCAAATTGTTTCCCAACTTTCTTTGCTTTACTTCTCTCATTTAATTCATCTCTTTTTCTCTTCCAATCCGCTATATTTGGCTTGTACCCTAGCCCAAAAGCATGGAGGTTATGGCTTACTTCTCTAGCAATAGTATTTTCTTGCCTCCCACTTCTATCCAATCCTGATCCAAGAAGGTGTCCTTGCTTATTCATCATATAGATAGATTGGGGGCTCACATAGTTCCCCTCGTCCTTTGCCATGATCGACTGCACCAACCGGGCCTCTACCAAGGTGAATCCGAAGAGGAACACATCCTCTTCTCCATGCAGTATTTCCAACAAGGGTATGGTGATTCCCAAGAGAGGATGGATCAAAGAATTCCCATAAAGGATACTTCACCAGTTGGTGCACCGTTGGAGAAACTGCCTTCATTTGATAGAGCCGAGGTCTGCCCAAGAGTTGATTGAAAAGTTGCTGGCACATCCATTACATGGAATTCAACCTTATGTTCAGACGGGCTAATTAGTATTTGGCTCTTAAATGTAATAACCCGACCCTCGCATGTGCTTCTAACATAATTAGTCCCTTATTTTGTGCCTTTAAATGCTTGATGAAAACAATTTGTGATTTTATCTGTTGGATAAGAAAAACATCTATGCATTTAAAATGTTTAGAACAGAAATTGGGAGCCTTAGAGGCATGATAATCCGAAATTGATGTTATATTTGAGCTCAGCATAATTTTTAGGTAATATTAAGCATGTCGGTGAAATTTCAATTTGGGATGATTAAACGATTGATATTTGTCCTTATTCACATTGTGTATATATATATCTATGTATTATGTTCCTTAAACATCTTAACTTAGAGGCAACAAGAGAGAAAAGATTGGGTTAGAGAGGGGTTTGAGAGGTAGGGTGAAGAAGATTCTCCAAGGGGGTTGAGAATTTGGGAGACTTAAACTCAAGGTACGTAAAATATTTGTGTAGATTATACCTTAATTACCTCCTCTCTTGTCTTGGATAGGAATTCTTGGTGTATGAGTAGAATTTTCTTTGATGTGGGATGTGTATGGATTTAATTGAGAAGATGTGTTGATGTTAGATTGATTTAGAGTTAAATTTCATCCTATTCCTTATCTTTGCATGATCATGCTCAATTATGGACTTGGATGATCTTAGTGTATAAAATTCTCCATGTTTATGTTATGCTCATGAAATGCAAGGGACAAGAATTGAGTTGCATTCAAATGAATATATGTTTGTAATACTTTGTACAAGATTTATGTTTGGCTATGGAATCATATGTCCACATGTTATATCTCCTAAATTACGTGATGTTTAGACCATGTTTTATGACTTTAAAGATCTATTTTGGACCTTGTTGAATCCATCAAAGAATTGGAGTTTTGGAGAATTTCGGACAGATTTTTGGTAGAATCGCCGCACGTGCGGGAGTCATTGCCGCACGTGCGGCAATTGGGGCAAATTTTGGGCTTGAACACTGTCTAAAAGGCACGTGCGGGGCATCACTGCCGCACGTGCGGGAGGATTTGCCACACGTGCGGGGCTCACAGCCGCACGTGCGGCCCAAGGTGGAAAAAAATGGTTTGCTTCTTTTGACCTGTTTGACCCCCTGGGACAGTTGAAATTAATATTTGAAATGTTTAAAATGCTTTTTAATGTACTGGAAGTTAACGATTGAAATGTAAATTTAAGAAGAGTTTGAACTAAATTGTGAGTTCTATATGTGTAGGGCACACTCCGGGAGGAAGTCGCGTCCCGCCACAACAATGTGAGTAATAGTGCAATGGCTATACATTCATTTACCGTTAATGCTTATCACTATTACCGTTTTGCTTTCCATGAATCACTACATTACGTGTATGTTGGTTAGAAAGTAATGTGAATGTAAACGTGAAGGAAGTTTGTGTACATTTCTGTTATTTCTGGGCCAATGGCCGTTCTGTTATTTCTGGGCCAATGGCCATTCTATTATTTCTGGGCCAATGGCCGTTCTGTTATGTCTGGGCCTAAGGCCGTTCTGAAGGTGACACAACATTAGCTTAACCGTATGAACTCTGAAGTACATATTATGTATCTTACTTTGAGTATACTATTATTCACTGAGCGTAGCTCACTTTGTATTTTGTCTGTTTCTGTAGGTGCTCAACCGGGAGGTCAGTCCTAACCCCGATACCCGTCTCCCTTTTGTCAACCTAAGTATAACTAGGCACTTGGAGACGCCCGTGCATTTAGTGAAGTTTTGTTGGGCTTTTGGGTTCGTACTCTCGTTGTCGATTATAGTTGGACTGTAAATAATATTTTTGTCATACGCCCAATCCTAGGGCTGGATCTGTGTATATATATATGTATGTAACTGATGCTCGGATGCGTGTTTCTGTATATTATTTTCCTGTTATGATGTGCGTGATCCTGGCATGTCAATAGTAGCTCAATGGCTATGTTTTGATGCTGTTCTTTGATATTAAATGCTTCCGTTCAGACCCCCTATATTGTGTACATCAGGTTTAATGCCCTTGTCTGCATAGGTCATGCCCGAACTTCTAGGAGCGGGTTCTGGGGCGTGACATTAAAGGTCCCATGACATCACGGCTGGTATTGTCATAAGCTTGAACAACTTGCATCATAGGCGTGAAGTCAGCTGGCTTCAAGCCTATGGCATAAGTGATCCTCACTGGATATACGTTGATTGTCGAGCCTATGTCCACCAACACTACCGGGATCCACTTCTTCCAGCTTTCCAAGGTTACACACAGAGGTCTATTGTGGTTAGCCCTCTCAGGCGGCAGCTCTTTGTCTGTAAATGACAATACTGGAATAACATCCCCAGATGTGACCAAAGACACTATTTGGTTAGTCATGGTGTCTATAGGCAGCTTGGTCTTGTTTAGTGCCTCTAGCAATGCTTGCTTGTGTTCGCCGGAAGCCATCAGAAGCCCCCAAATTGATGTATCTGTTTGGATCTTCTTAAGTTTCCTTAATGTCCTTTCCTTCTAGCCTCTTTCCCGGAGGGTTCTGCTTGATCTAGGGATGGGGGTTTCAAATAATGACCACTTCTGGTCATGTGGTTAATCTCATTTGTGTACCATGTATTGTCTAGGGTACCAACTTTCCACCCCTCATCAGTGTATGTGAGGCTCAGATCACTGTCCTCCCACCATTCTCCTGCAGGCATTGCTGGGCCATTATCAGGTTCCATCCGGATCATATTCACATTGTGCCCTTCGTCAGCATGTCGCTTCTCCTTTGCGGTTGATTCAATCTCTATCTCCCGATACTATCTGAGTTTCTTTGGCATCCTTTCCCTGTCACTCGATTCCCATCTGGGCTTTTCTATAATTTGGATAACGTCCACATTTGACTTGATATCTTCCATTTTCTTCCCTTTCTCTTGCCCCCAAGCTATTATCCTCTATATTTCCTCGATTCTCTCTTGTTGGAACTGTTCCAACGCTTGCTCCTTCTCAGTCATAGGCATGGCCTTAACCTTGCTCCTCTCACCAATTTCTTCTCCTTTCGGATTCTTTTTTGTCAACTCTTCTGTATCAGATTCCTCTTCGTTACTCAACCACTCGTGGCTGGATTCAGGTTGGCTCGGATCCCACCACCCAATTTGAACACTACCCATATCTTGTTCCTCAAAGAAGTAGAGGTTCTCTAAGTCTTCTTCTATTTCTGCCAAGTCATCAAGACCTTATTCAGGCCAGTCACCCAGATTTTGCCTAGGCCCATTATCTCCAATGGCATTGATGCTGAGTAAGTCTGGTAGTATGATTGCATGATTTGGTTGGTCAGAAGCCACAATATACCAACTAGGGTCATACTCTTCCATGGATGAGGGCCCTTTCTCCACCACTTGGGTGTCATACATCCCTTTCTCTAGTGAATTCCTCTTCTCTTCCACTTCTGCCACCATAGGCCTTGAATGTGGGCGTAGTGTATAGATAAGGTTGATATTTCTGGTTAGGGGGACTTGCTTATGGACAAGGAGTGGGTTCACTACAACAAAAAAGGCCTTTGGTGACAGATTGATTTTGTCTCCAAACATCAAAATTTCGTCACTAAAGTGATCTGTGACGAAAAAAATTTGTCACCACGTTCGTGGCCTATACGTCGTCACAAAAAGTACCTGGTGACGAAAAACAATTTCGTCACCTATTTTTCATTTTTGACGACGAAATATTTCGTCTCCAAATGTTGAATTTTTCGTCCTCTAAAACACCAATTTCGTCACGAAAACTAAATAATATTTTATTTTAATTGTTTTTTACGACGAAATATTTCGTCACCAAATATATTTTAGTGGCGAAATTTTTCCTCACCAATGATCTGGATTAAGGTGACAAAAAAATTCGTTACTAAAATGAGCAATAAAGAAAATTATTCAATGACAAAATATTTTGTCACCAAATATTTCAATTTAGCGACGAAATATTCAGCAAATGTGACGAAATTATTTGTTTCATACTATATCATTAGTGACACAATTATTCGTCATGTTTTTTGAAAACTAATAGCGACATTTTTTATTTCGTCACTAATAAAAATTAAAAATTTTGAAACTAAGAGCACTATTTTCTTCCGAAATTTTTTCTTTTCAGTAACAATTCCCTGCGCATTTCAATAACCTGTTCAATAAAATATCTATTACAAATCAATACAAAAATCTGTTCATTTTCATAAACATCACAATCAAATTTTAGCACTATCCACAAAAATACAATATGAACTGCATGCGGATTATAAACATGTCTCCTAATATCCACAAAAAACGTCTACTAATATCCACAAAAATATAATATCAACCGTATGCAAATTACCAAACACATCTAATATCTAACAAAAAAACATGTCTACTAATATCAACAAAAATAAAATATCAATGGCGGATTACCCAAACATGCCCCGTAATACTAACAAAAATATTTTATTTACAACACAACCAAAATACATGTAAGGTAAAATGAACAAAAACACAAAATGAGCCACCATCGGCCCTCCAAATTACCAAACACGTCCATATCAAATCTCGAATCTGCAAAAAAAATGAAAACACAAAAAAAAAAAATGTCAGTTAGACAATTATTATCTTATCCATAACATATACAATTTAACATGCATTTTTGGACTTAGTTTTCAAACTGGGAGTCCCGTGCTAGTCCGTAAGTTTCCACAACTCACATTGAGTCAATCCCGAGGTGTGGTTTGGTGGTTTGAGGGTTCCCGGGCCGTCTTGTGGCCTTTTGCATGATTTGGACCCCCGAAGGCCTATTTTCAAGCTCAAGTGTGGAAAAGTGCATTTTTGGACTTAGTTTTCAAACCGGGAGTCCCGTGCTAGTTCCGTAAGTTTTCACAACTCACATTGGTCCGTCCCAAGGTGTTTGAGGTGTTTCCCAGGCCGTCTTGTGGCTGTTGCACGATTTTGCCCCCGAAGGCCTATTTTCAAACTTAAGTGTGGAAAAGTGCATTTTTTGACTTAGTTTTCAAACCGGGAGTCCCGTGCTAGTTCCGTAAGTTTCCACGACTCACATTGGTCCGGCCCGAGGTGTTTGAGGTGTTTTCCGGACCGTCTCGTGGCTGTTGCACGATTTTGGCCCCCGAAGGCCTATTTTCAAACTTCAGTGTGCAAAAAGTGCATTTTTGTACTTAGTTTTCAAACCGGGAGTCCCGTGCTAGTTCCGTTAGTTTCCACAACTCACATTGGTCCGTCCCGAGATGTTTGAGGTGTTCCCCGGCCCTCTCGTGGCTGTTGCACGATTTTGGCCCCCGAAGGCCTATTTTCAAGCTTAAGTGTGGAAAAGTGCATTTTTGGACTTAGTTTTCAAACCGAAAGTCCCGTGCTAGTTCCGTTAAGTTTCCACAACTCACATTGGTCTGTCCCGAGATGTTTGAGGTGTTCCCCAGGCCGTCTTGTGGCTGTTGCACGGATTTTGGCCCCCGAAGGCCTATTTTCAAGCTTAAGTGTGAAAAGTGCATTTTTGGACTTAGTTTTCAAACCGAAAGTCCCGTGCTAGTTCCGTAAGTTTCCACAACTCACATTGGTCCCTCCCGAGGTGTTTGAGGTGTTTCCCGGGCCGTCTCGTGGCTGTTGCACGATTTTGGCCCCGAAGGCCTATTTTAAGCTTAAGTGTGGAAAAGTGCATTTTTGGACTTAGTTTTCAAACCGAGAGTCTCGTGCTAGTTCCGTAGTTTCCACAACTCACATTGGTCCGTCCCGAGGTGTTTGAGGTGTTCCCCGGGCCGTCTCGTGGCTGTTGCACGATTTTGGCCCCCGAAGGCTATTTTCAAGCTTAAGTGTGGAAAAGTGCATATTTGGACTTAGTTTTCAAACCGAGAGTCCCGTGCTAGTTCCGTAAGTTTCCACAACTCACATTGGTCCGTCCCGAGGTGTTTGAGGTGTTCCCCAGGCCGTCTCGTGGCTGTTGCACGATTTTGGCCCCCGAAGGCTTATTTTCAAGCTTAAGTGTGGAAAAGTACATTTTTGGACTTAGTTTTCAAACCGGGAGTCTCGTGCTAGTTCCGTAAGTTTTCACAACTCACATTGGTCTGTCCCGAGGTGTTTGAAGTGTTCCCCGGGCCGTCTTGCGGCTGTTGCACGATTTTGGCCCCCGAAGGCTTATTTTCAAAGCTTAAGTGGGAAAAGTACATTTTTGGACTTAGCAATTCTCTCAAGAAGAACTATGTTTGATTAAATGTACAAATGGTATACACCATTATATACTAACATGATTCTCATCAACTATCTGTAAATACTCTGTATCCTTTTTGTAAGAAAGAGAAGAGAGCAATTCTCGCAAAAAGAACTGCTCATATTTTTCACCTAATAATTAAATCCTTGATCGGACCTTAAATATACTCAAAAAATTGTGCATTAGATGAATAAAATCAAGGTCCATGCACTCCAAATGTATTTTTGAGAATCATTAGCAAGCTTGAATCGTTTATCAAAAGGTAATACCTGAACTGAACCTTACGGTTTCAGCCTATCAAGTTATGGCAGGTAGAATCACAAGGATATGCACAGTCAATTTCCTTGGTCTCCCTTCTTCCAAAGTACCAATCGCCTACTGCTTCTGCAATGGTCTGTAAGAAATTGACCGGTTGTTACTCACTATGAAAACTTCATTAGATTTAAATCTCATTATTATAGATGAAATCAATGATATTAATAATAGTCAATGGTGCATAAATTTTTGCAGGGACTAATCACATCACTAAAATGGCAACCTTAGATATTCTATGCTAATAGAACAAGTAATATTCAGTCATGAACTATAACACCACACCATGGCATGCTTTGTCAACTTATTACATTATATCAGTCATAGATTATGATTTCTAATTAAATTTGTACACACATAGGATTGAATCATTCTATGCATGGGTTGTAGAATATTTGACATGACTATGACCCATACCAATCTAGTTTTATATTTTTTTTTTGGATATGTAACTTTAGATCAGACTTTGAGAGCTGAGCATTCATTTGATAAGTGTATTTACTTGTCATTGGTGCTTCATAAATGGACAAATACAAAAGAGGAGAAAAGCACGACTAGAAAATGACAGCAACTTATTAAAGCTATCATGCCGCCGGATTAAGCCTACAATGATTCCAATGCCCACTCAAATCAGCAGAAGGTGGCACCAATATGTGATGGAACTGTGATAAGAAAGTAGTACTCATTTTTCACTATTACCTCAGAAGCACTGAAAAAATATATGTCATAGACTTTAATTTATCTTACTTTGTACACATCATATGCTGAGTTTAAGATGAAAAATGGTGTCCTGATGTATTTTAACGCATACTGCGGAAAGAAACACTGCCAAAAAAATCATGTCAAAACCATGCCAAGCAAAGTTGTGTTTTTAAGTTGAGTCAAGGAACAAAAAGAAGCACATTAGAAATCGTACTTGTTTTGGATAATAAAGAGAACCTGCGCAATTTTTGTCTAGATTTTGTTCTACACCGTCAAACAATTTTTTCACACATAAACAACGATTACAACGATGAAAAACATCAAATGCAGTAGAAATTTAATAGGAAGTGTTTAATAGCTTCTAAAGGCAAATTTGGTGCAACCTCGCTAGTTTTCACTTTGCTGAAATGCACAATAAATTCCATAAAAGAAGAACAAAAAGAAATAAAACCTTCTTTAAACAAAGATGGTATGGTGGAATTGGCAATGGCATATGGCTTGCCAAAGCATCCAACCCATCCCGCAGTATTTTAGCTCTGATACCATGCTACATTGTCTTAGATAGAACTCAACCCCAAAAGCATAATTAATTTCACCAAAAAAATAAATTGTTGAAACTAATGCAGGTCAGTATCCAATATATTCAAGCTTACATTGAGATGAGCATTCTACATACGAAGCCTCAGTAAAAACAAACCCAAAAAGGAGGATTATGAAGAGGACATGGTTTTTTTCACCTGCATTAAAAGGATATCAATGTCACATCCACAAAGACAGCAAGACCCATTGTTGTACCAAATCCAAGACTAGTTTAATAAGAACGAAAAACACAACAGTTTTTGTTGTCTGAAGTAGTTAAAAATGTAAAGAACTATAACCCGCATGTTGTCATTACCTATACAGTTTCCAAAAGCAGGACAATGATGGTCGAACCCCTTTACATATGCCTTGCAGTGCCTACAATATCTGACTCTCTGAAGTGGAATAGAATTCTGTGATAGCACAAATACTGAAGACTTCAGGATACATAAGATTTCAATGATAAAGAAGTAAATGCAGTGCTAAGATTTTGTGGCTAAACAGAAATTTAACATGGATAGAAAGCTGAGATATTTTCAATCAATAATGATTTGCTATGATGAAACGCAACAGAATTTAAGATAGTTCAACACATATTGCCTCCAGATTACATTTAAAGCCTTCGGCTTTTCACTATGGAATCCAGATTCCAAAAAATCAAAGACCAGAAATCCAGGATCATTGTAAGCTATGAAATATAGACCCGATAATTAAAGTTTCAGTTGATATTCATAGTTCCTTGCAATCACATCTGACTACCTTGTATGTATTAAATCAAGATAATATTTGAGAAGCAAAACATGAAACAAAACTAGCAAAGCTACCAAAGCCAATTTTGAAAACTAAAAGTCAAAGGATAAATTAAATGTGATCGCAAAACTCAGTGGTATTTAATGCTGTAACCGATGAAATCACCGGAATCAACTTACTTCTTCAGCAACAAACTCATAGGGAATGTCACGAGTTGAAGGCACCAGTTAGGACAATGAATAAATGATTGAAATTTCATTCCTTCAAACCTTAAATCTAGATTTTGTACAAACAAATCAATTCAATCAATTTTTGAGTGTAGAAACAATAATCTGACCTGCATAGACCAATCACGAGCATAGAGAACTCTGCATTGAGTATAACGTCTAGCAAAGGTGAAATGACTGAAAAAAAGATAATTTTTTTAAGGATGTCAGGATTCCATACAAGTCACAATTTGGAAAAGGTAGATACATATCGATGATGAGCAACCAATAATCCATCCCTATCCAACTAAAATTTGAGCATTCTCACATAATTTATTATCTAGTTGGAAAAAATATATTACTCACTCCTTTACAGAGAAATGAACAAACAATCAGAAAACACTGAGAAATTTTTATATGTTAATAGGGTACACGTAGCACTACCTTTTATCAATCAATCACAAATGTATACACCTTCATTTTTCCTCAAACATCCAACATAAATGTAATGACCCTACTGTCAAATTCAAAATAGTAGAAGGTACACGTGGCATCTACACCCAAAAATTCCTTAAAAATAACATGTATATGATGAATAAATAAACCATCTCCGACTGTTGAAAAAACCCACCACTCGAATCCCATTGTATGCGGAACCCAGACTTTAAAATTCGTAGAATAATCAAACAGTGAATCATATTGAGGATACAAATTAGAGACTAGAGAGAGAGATTACTGAGAAGAAAGAGGGACCTTGTCGAACCAATCCAATATAAATGCCCCAAATGAATATAATATTGAAGAAAACGAAAGCCGGCGTTGATTCTCCCACTCCTACAAGTCTCTTGCAGCATCTCCCAACACCTGTCACTCCCAACAGTGCTACAGCTGCAACAAAAGCAACCACTTCAACCACACATTCATATATATATATATATAGAGAGAGAGAGAGAGAGAGAAGGGACTGAGAGTGAGAGGAGAGAGAAGGAAGGGAAGAAGGAAGGAAGCAAGAAGAGGGACAGTTGAGTTAGGGATGAAGAGACAAATGATATCAAACAACGACCAATCGAATTGGACAAAGCTACTCTTCAAATCACAGATGCTTAGGAATTCCGAAATTTTCATTTATTTTTCTTTCTATACCAAACACAAATTTACAGAAATCGGAGTATTTACTTTTTCATTCAGTAATGAAATCCCTCATAACAGGAATTGTTTTGTGTTTCCATTTAAACATTCATAACAAGCATCCAAGTTAAACACTAAACCCCGAATTAAAAAGCCCCAAATTTTGAAATTGAAAAACCCTAAGCCCTAATTTTCAAATTGAAAAGCCTCAAATCAAAACTCAAAACCCTAGTATCTAAACATGCACCTGAAATTTGACGGTGGAAGGGAGAGGTGCGAGAGCTCCGGTCGGAGGGAGAGGTGAGACGGCTCCGTTTGCTTCGTTCGCGGGTCTTCGTCGACCGGAGGGAGAAGCGAAGACGAACCGGGCTGCGAAGGAGGTAGCTCCGAAGGACTGCTTGAGCAACGCAATGGCCGTCACGAGCGAAGCAATGGCTGTTACTCCGAAGGAGTGCTCTTCCCTCCGTCTCTGTTCATGGTCTCTTTTCCCTCCATCTCTTCTTCGTCCTCTCTCTCTCTCAAACACATCTCCGTTAGCCTTTCTCTATTTTTCCCTTTTTCTTTTTTTTTGGGACCAGGGAGTAGAAACTTAGACAAAATTTTATGAGGAAATCTTAATTGAGGCAAAATTTTGAAGGACTTGTTTCCAATATTGAGAAGAAATTTGAGACAAAATTTTGTAGTAAAAATTAGTTTTAATTTATATTTTTTTAAGCTTTTATTATTTATGTTTGTAATTGTACCTTTATTAAGGTTTAATTAATATTTTGAATGAAAATAAATAAATTTAAGAAATTTTATGATTTTAATCAGTAAATAATAATTCTATTAAAAAATAATTATTATTATGTTCTTAATAATTTATTATTTAATTTTTTTTTGAACTGATTATTAATAGTTATTTCAAATCGTAACAAATTTAATTAATATTAGGAAACATTCAAAATTACGTAGTTTTGATACAAAATATGACATTTTTCTTTCTGTGATCACAATTTATTGATCACCAAAGGTTTTGAGATCCCGCTTTTTTTTCCCCCCCTTCTACATGCATCTAAACAGAGAGATACAGAGAGATATAGAAAGTAAAATACATGCATCAATTTTATTTTTTATTGATTTTAAGCATTTGGTGACGAAATTTGGTTTTCCTCTCTAAAAATAATACATTTGGAGACGAATTATTTCCTCTCTAAATTTTTTTACAATAGTGACGAAAAATTTCGTCTCCAAAATGGCACCAAATCTTCCGCCAAATTTTCCAAGGGCGGGAAATTGTTTTGTGACGAAAAATAAAATTTAGAGACGAATAAAATTTTCGTCACCTATTGTTTTATTTGATTTTAAGCATTTGGTGACGAAATTTGATTTTCGTCTCTAAAAATAGTACAATTGGAGACGAAATCTTATTTTCATCACTAAAATATGCATATTTGGAGACGAAATATTTTTTCGTCACTTGTTTTCGTCACCATAGACCTTTTTTGTTGTAGTGGTTAGTGGTCGTATTTGGCTTTGATTGTGGAGCTACGATTTTATTGTCGATGAGATCCTGGATCTCATGACGAAGGCGATAAGAACGATCAGTGGGGTAGCCATGTAGTTGGTGGAAAACGCAGTTGTACACACCCCATTTTTGATCGCCCGTAAGACTCAGGCGCTTTGTCCAGTGCACTCGATGATGAAAGTTACATTGTGTGTGATTCGAATGCTCAAAGAAGGACTCCAAGGTCGAGCTTTGAAATAGTCCCAACACCTTTCTATTTACCTTGTTTATACTTCAGAGGTCCCTTTTTTAACATTGGGCCACCTACACTGAGCTTGAAATAAAGAAAACAGGGTAGCATATTGGGGCCTAACCGTGCCTTATTGGGAGTCGGTCGTGGCCATTTCGGGCCGGCCGTGCCCTATGGTCGATAAACACTGTTCTGGGCAGGAGCTCTCCAGTTGTCTATTTTTCAAGATATTTTTGACCTATTTTGCTTAAATTCTATAAATAGGAGGTTATATCTCTGTTTTATGGGTTGAACAATTTCCAAGGAGCCTATACACTTACTTGAGAGCTCCTTCTTCTTGTGCAAACCATCTTTGAGCAAGCTTGCCATCTTTGAGTCATAGCTATACACGATATACACCCCCGAACCTCAACCTTGGAGCCTTGGTTGAGCCTTGAGAATCACAATTCAAGCTTGAGAGTGTGTTTGGACCAAGTTTGATTCACAACAAGAGCTTGTCCTCTTTAAGCGGTATAAGCTTACCATCTTTTCTCTTGCTTTCATTTCTGTCTCTTACTATTAATTTCTTGTGCCTTTGTATTTTTTTGGATCCATTTCAAGTGTTGGAACTTGGGTTTGAATAGCTACATATGGTAGAAAGGTTTAATACCCTTTCTTGCACATTACTTCATAGCTCACACCCTTGTCTTTACACTCTTTTTTTTAGTCTTAAAACTGATTTTCAGAGCTCAAAATAAGCTAAAAAAACATGGTTTGAGGTCTCAAAAAAGGAGCGGCTAGCCACCTCTCCTTGCTCTTGTTCACTAGCCTTGTGATTTCTTGGTGTTTCCTATCCTTTTCGTACTCTTTAAATGTCATTTTAGTCACTGGTTTTTACATATTAGGGGCTGTTTAGACTTTTTTTAATTCATTTAATTGGTTTATGCTTTTAGTACTTTGCGTATCATGTTGTAAGCCCTCATGGCTTTGCTTGTTTAGGCCTTAAACATCAAGCCATTTGAGTTGATAGCTTTTCTTTGCTTGGTTTTCATATAAAGAGTCTCATTCTTAAGTCCAGTCTTGTGCAATCATGTATGCAATCTCCCTCTTTTCTTCTTTTCTTTTGTTTGGGAGTTGTCTCAAAAGATTGATGGTAATTCAAGGCATGGGAAAGAGACCTATGCTCAATGGCTCAACCTCTACGGAGGTTCATCGTCAAGGCATAGTCCCTCTTTCATGCCTTTGATCACGTATCATTTGACATTTCTTCTTATGTAGCGGACTTAACCATCACTTTGGACAAATTGATTAAAGAATTGAAAGGACTAATAAAATGGGCTTAAAACCAATGAAACCGGTGTAAAGAAAATGAGTAAGATTGCTTGGATTCGGCTGGATGTTATGCCAAGTCTATAGTGTGAAGAGTTGTCACGCACCAATTCATGATGTGTTGATGAAACTTGAAGCTTCTCCACCTCTCTCTTTAAGCTCACTTCATGATAAGAGAGAGGAGTGGTTGTTATTCATTGCATTTATTGATTTTTGTCCAATTGTCTCCAAAATCATCAAGCGATCAACTTGCTTATTGATGGTTTTGGAACCAACTTCGTTCTTCTCTTGAGCCTCTCCATGACAGAGAAGAGCAGAAGGGACAAACACAGCTCATAAAGGCTCTATCTGCACTGTTTTCACCTCAGAGCACAAAAACAGGGTTTTGCATGAAATCAGGGCACAACCGACCTTGTTTGGGCCCGTTCAGGCCTCATTGGGGGTCGGCCAGGTTCTAGTGTTTGGTAAATAGTGTGTTTTTGTAGAAACAGAGGGTAGTGGTTGAAGGTGAAATCTAGCAGATTCCGTGGGAGGCAAACATAGCTGCTTCTGAAAATAGTCACGTGGATGCAATCCTTTTGCATCTTTGTTTATCAATGTTGTAAATTAATGTTCCCATTATTGTTATAATTAATTAATTATCATTATAGTTAGCATTGTTGTAATTATTATTAATGTTTATTCATAATTGTCATAGTTAGTTAAACTTAGCTAGTTAGTTATTTAGTATTCATTAGTTCCTTCATTTTGGTTTTGTAATAGTTAGTTTATTTCGGACACTTGGACATTTATTCAGACCCTCTTGCATGAGGGCAAACAATGTAATAAATATGTATGTCTTTCAACCCTCATTTCTTTCTCCCTTTTATTTCTCTACTTATGATGGTTGAATAGAGTATCATGTTTTAATTAGCATTTTTCATGTCCAAAGTATCCATTTGTCTTGCACGCGTCAAAGCTCGGTTCATCATTCTAACAAAGCACTATTATTTCTTAAATTCTTTGAATACATGCTTAGACCACATGCTATCAAATTGCTTCAAATACCATGTTAGTAGTCGAGCCCATTAATTGCATAATTGTATGTGTTGCATTAGTCATATTGCATTAGTTAGGATTATGCATTTTTTCTAACTCTTTTATCTTTTTGGCTTGCCTCGGAGTACTAGGTGAGCATTTAATTGCTTTAGCATACCGCATGCGTGTGATTGTTTCCATGTCATCAAAGTATGATTCCATGAGGCTCAGTGCTTAAGTGTTATATATGTTTGAATGCCGGTGGATGAAGGCTAATTGCTTGAATTGGAACAAATTGAATAATGTACATACAAAATCACTTTTTTTAACTGACGCGTATTCAAAACAATTTTCAAACAAACATGAGATCAAAATGTTCCAAGAGCATATAATGTAAATAAAAATCACATCATGATTAGTAGAGGTCGATCTTTGATCGGGCGAGTGGGGTGCTCACTTCATGACCTTCCCGTCTCATACCTAAGTTCCCAAGCGTAGACAATCTTGGTGATGATGGACACGTGGCCTTTAGTATGAGTCACGGGTTTCCTAAATTTCCCAAAAATATTTTGGTGGCGACTCTGTATCTGGCAAAGCAGTCCATTTTTGGCATTTTGATTCAAAATCAATTTTCCAAAAGAATTGTCGGATTTGGACTCATTTGTGTTTTTCTATTTAACATTGCACTTGTGGAATCAGATTCAGAACCACGTGCGTCCAAATTGTAGAGTTAGTCGTATCCGGAAAGAGCACGAAAAGCAAGTTACAGTTTCTGGCGACTCTGTTGGGGAATTTAGAGAACTTGACCTGAACTTCATGATGTGAAATTTTACCTACACTTATATGTTTTTTGCATTGCATTTGCATTGGTGCGCTTAAGTCACTGTGTTTGCCATCTGCTATTCCTGGACGATTTGCTGAAAGCTCACCCAAAAGGCATGACAAAAGGCTGACTGGTCGTGGGCTCTGCCATGTTGGAAACACAAACCCTTGGATCTGGACTACTGTTGTACCGTTTGATCCTCCTTTCACTTCTCAGTGTTAGGCGTGAGAGGTATATTAGGTAGTCCTGCTGAGGTACCCCTTTTTGACCATTTGGCCTCGCTGCATATAGTAAGCCATAGTGACTGTTCCAAACTAGGACATGATGCTCACTCATATGTAGGATTACATGAAACTGCTTGATTGAAATAGTGAATCCTAGTTCATGACGAAACTAGGACAGGGTAACCGTACCCCCCTTATAAGGGTGTTTTGGCTCTTTCTTAACTGGTATGTGCTTTACAGTGAAACTATATAGGAATGTGCATATCAGTTGCAAGGTTGTATCTGTTTTGGGTCAGGATTTGGTGTGGAGTATAGTGCTATAGGATTTGGTGTGGATTTGAGCATGTCTGTGTTGATAACATCTTAGCTGAGGTGTTGTGCGATTTCTGATTATTGTTCTTTTCTTTATTTTCTTTTTGCTAGGTAGTTAAAAACCATAGCTTCAGAAAGTCCGGATATCCCCCAAGTACTCGATATTCGAGTTGGAAGACTTTACAAGGCCGGGGATGTTGTTTGAGAAAAGAGAACCAGATAGAGTTCGCAAGTCTAATTATTACAACAATCACCTCTCAGCTCACCTGTGTTCAGTCCGGTTCAAGAGTAGCCATCCACTTCCAGTCTGATTCAAAACCAGTCACCTATTCCAATGGCACAGTATCCCCCGGCCAATATGGAGGAATTGCTACTCCATCTGCAACAAACAGTTGAGACCGTATAGCATGGTGCGGCCCGTCAGGCTGAGGTCATAACTAGGTTACAACAACAGCAACCACAGTAGACTACGGCCTCTGCATCCCATGCACCCACCACAGTTATTCCTGTGCCTAGTGCCACTGCTAATATTGCCAATGCTCAAGATCCAAAAAACCAAGGTAATCTGGTTTTTTTGTCCAAACAGAGCCAATCCCAACACAAGCTTCTAAAGCCCTAGCTTATCAGATCGAGGCTCCGTTTGAGTTTGAGGTTGACCTAACTGCACTCAAGGTCAACAAACTGGAGAAACTATTCAAAAGAGTGCAAGGGGTTAACTTCATCCCAGACATGGAGGATCGATGGATACACTAATTCTGCGGTTACATTGTCAAATCAGTTTAAGATGCCATACATTGATCGTTTTGACAGTTCCGGGGATCCGATGGTTCACTTGCGACTATTTTCAGATATCTTGCGAGGGATGGGCTTAACTAGACTACAAAAGCTATCTCTCTTTGGTCGCACCATGTCGGGTATAATGGCCATTTGGTATGCTAAGTTGGAAGATTCCGTCAAACAGAATTGGGAGGAGATGGTTGAAGCCTTCATTGCTCAGTACTCTTACAATATGCAGATTGAGGTCACAACTCGTGATCTTGAGGCAACACGCCAAGAGTTGAAGGAGGGTTTCTCTAAATTTGTGACAAGATGGAGAGCTAAAGCCTCGATGATGACCACGAGGCCTTCTGAGAAAGACCATATCAGAATGGTCATCCGGAATATGCATGACAAGTTGTTGCAGAAAATGATTGTGCTCCCGTTGTTTACGTTTATAGAACTTCATGAAAAGAGAGTGAAAATCAAGATGCCATGGAGCAGGGGCTTATTACAGATGAGAAGGAGTCGGCAAAAAGGCCATTTGTTCGCAGTTCTAATGCTGCCAGTGGTAGCACAGCTGTGAGGCCATCAGATGTAAGTGTTGTCACCACGACAAAAACTGCTGAAGACCACAAACATCATCTAACCCTACCCGACCCCAGGGGTCTTTTAACTAACTATACATGACCCTTTCCAAAGGCATGCAAGTGTTGATCAAAAAAGGGCACGTCAAACCCTTAGAACCTCGTCCACTCCCCGACCCTCTTCCACCCAAGCATAACCCTGCAATGTACTATGCTTTTCACCAGCAACATGGTCATGACATTGACCAGTGCTACCATTTGCGTCATGAGATTTAGGATCTCATTGACAACAAGGTTATCGCTCCACCTCAGAAGCCAAATGTGACCACAAATCCACTCCCAGCTTATAATCAAGTCACCCCACCCTGAAACCTTAACCTTATCCA
Source organism: Camellia japonica (assembly GCA_030407325.1). Taxonomy (NCBI): domain Eukaryota; kingdom Viridiplantae; phylum Streptophyta; class Magnoliopsida; order Ericales; family Theaceae; genus Camellia; species Camellia japonica. Next base: position 120,204,417 of record JAPPVO010000017.1, read on the forward strand.
TATATTGGCCACCTTTTATGACCTCAGCGTATATATTACCCCCTCCCACCTACCGAAACCAATACTGTTCATTCCAGAGGGCACATATCTGTGCATGATGGGCACATTTAAGCCACAACCTAAGCCTCATAATGTGGTTGCAATACCAGTGGTAAATGAGGGTTTGGCCTTGGAGGGAGGTATTGGCCTATCATCGGAGTGTCCCAGGGACTTGTTTGAAAAAGGCATATGATCTGAGTTGCTATATTGCGCCAACCAATCAAACCAAGCTTGAATTGGTGCTACCAATCTCGGCAAACATCAATGTGGTCAGGGAGGATGGCCCGAGCCAAGAGTTGGATGATTTGGCAGATCTTGAAAAAGATTTAGACAATCTGCAGTTCTTTGATGAGCATGATCAGGGAGATGTATAGATCCGGTGGTTCGACCTGAACGGATCGACTGCTAACACCGGATGGCTGAGTGATGAGCTAGACAAATAAGAAGAAACTGGGATGAAACTGGAGGGAAAGGAAGCAGAGGTAGTTGTAGTGGCTGGGAAGGTTGATGAGAAAGGAAAACCACCGAAGGGCACATGTGTGGGGAACCCAAGTCAAGAAGTGGGAGTTGTGAACACTATAGATACTAAACAGGAAGCTGCATTGAGGCAGTTTGAGAGAGGAATAGTTGAGGATAGCCAAAAAACTGCAACCATGTATCGCCCCGAGGGGGGCACTTGTATTATGAAGATGATTCAGGTGGAGCTGGACACTATTTGTCGGCAGCTAATGTCAAGTCGTGGGACGACAATGATTTGCCTTTAGCCCATACCGATGAAGATTAAGGAGGCTATCTCCCGGATAATACATGGTATGCTGAGGAAATAGACCATCTTACCCGCAGTGGACGGTATTTTAAGCCGCCGCACCTGGATCAAGCAGAGGCGTCTGGAAAGGACAAGGATGCCGAGAAACAGAAAGAGAAGTAACTAGAAGAGGAGTTAATATTGAAACAGCTCAAAAAAATCCAAGCTGATATCTCTATCTGGGAACTTCTCATGGCCTCACGGGTGCACCAACAAGCAGTATTGTCGGCAATGGACAAGGCTAAATTGTCCGTTGATACTATGCCTGAGCAACTTATGGGCCTGGTCATTCTAGGTGGTGCCAAGCCAATGCTCATTTTCTCTGACAAAGAGCTGCCGCCGAAAGGATCAGCTCACAACAAGCCATTATACATTTTTGTGGAGTGTAGGGAGAAATGAGTGTCGGCGGTGTTGGTAGATACCGGTTCTGCCATTAACATCTATCCGTCTCATACTACTTATGCAATTGGCCTTAAACTGGCAGACTTTGTTCCCACAGCCCAGGTGACACAGGCATATGATAACACAAGTCGAGAGGTCATAGGCACGGTGAAAGTGTGAGTCCAGGTTGGCCCGTCAGAGCAAGAGATCGAATTTCACATCCTGGATGCACCGGCTACCTTTAATCTACTGTTAGGGAGGCCTTGGCTACATCACGTGAAGGCGGTGTCCTCTACCCTCCATCAAATGTTGAAGTATCCTCATGGGGGAGGAGTAGAAATTGTTTTTGGGAACTCATCTATCCATCCACCTCTGGAGGTGACTACGCCAGTCCTAGAAATCAACCATGGCGATGAAGATGTATTTATCTCAGGATTCACTCTAGTTGAAGCCCGGGTAGTGCAGACTATTCTGGCCGCAGACGAAGGCTTGTACGTTAGTGCCCAGTCTATATACTTTATGACCAAGCTGCGATATGTTCCGAGAATGGGACTTCAAAAGGGCAGACGAAAAGGTGTTGCAGCATCGGCAGAGGTGCCACACAACCCACATACCTTTGGACTAGGCTATGTACCCACCAAAGAGGATTGGATAATGAAGGGAGAAGAGATGAAGGGCAGAGCCAAGGCCAAGAGAGCTAGGAAGCATTATAAGCTCATCCATAGGCCAATCCGAGGGATGCTTAACCACCGTTTTGTTCGAGAGGGAGAGGATTTTCCTTTTTGTGGCTTTCCTGAACCTTGGGTAAATTCCTTAAAGAAGCGCGTCCCCGGATTCGAAATTTTCTTTGATTTGGAGCCGCAGGACAGTAATGAGGAAAGGGCTGAACCAAACATCAAAGCCAGCCAGAGCACGAAAGATGACTCAGACAATGGCGAGGCTGAAGTGGGGGTAGCACTGGCTAATCTCCTAATAGATCCTATGGCCGACCTAGAGAACTTGGTGGATAACTTTACTGTCTCAATGATCGCGGAAGAACCGGGTGTGGACCCAATCTCTAGAATTTTGGATGCATCGAGGGCACTGCGTCTTACTTGGCAACTGGAGGAAGGCTTTCTTTCCAGTTCTGAGTCGGGTGATGAGCCAGAATCTGATTCCACTGAGTCTGTGGAGTCAGGATCAGATTCGAGTTCTTCGGGGTTTGAGTCTGGTATTTCTGGGGGTGATAACCAAGATATAAAAGTCCTATCTAGGTCTTCATTTAGCTTTTCTTTTGAGTCTGTAACCGAAGATCGAGACCTTTTGAATAGGAACTCTACGGATTCTATGTACTTCTCTGTGCCACTTACTTATTGCATTGACCAAGATTTTCAGAATTTCAACGAAAACGAAGAGGAATAAATTCCTCTGGCTTTGAAAAACTTGATCAATCGAGAGGAGGAGATGTTTGCTAAGCCTTGTTTTGATGAAATCATTGCCATTAATGTAGGTACTGAGAAGGATCCACGCTTGGTCCAGATTGGGTCCACGTTGTCTTGGAGGAACGCGAGTGTTTAATCGCTTTATTAAAAGATTTCAAAGATGTTTTTGTGCGGTCCTACGAAGACATGCTTGGAATCGATTTTGAGATTGTATAGCATCGGATCCCTCTCAACCTCGAGGCCCAACCAGTCAAGCCGAAGCTGCGCAGAATTCATCCAGATTGGGCATTGAAAATCAAGGAAGAGGTCACCAGGCAGATTGATGCAGGGTTCTTGTTAGTATCCGAGTATCTGACCTAGTGGGCCAATATCGTCCCAGTGCCGAAGAAGGATAGCAGAATCCAGGTTTGTGTCGACTTTCGGGACTTGAATAGAGCTAGCCCGAAGGATGACTTTCCATTGCCGCATATTGATGAGTTGGTAGATTTCACCGCAGGCCATGCATTGCTTTCTTTTATGGATGGGTTTTCCAAATATAATCAGATTCTGATGGCACCCGAGGACCGAGAAAAGATGACTTTCACCACACCATGGGGTACGTACTGCTATCGAATCATGCCATTTCGGTTGAAGAATGCTGGGGCTACCTATCAGAGGGCTGCGACCACCATTTTGCATGACATGATCCACAAAGAGGTTGAGGTGTATGTGGATGAGATGATTGTCAAGTCCAAAGAGAGAGAAGGCCACTACACCGCACTGGAAAAATTCTTTTAATGGATTAGAGAATACAGGTTGGGATTAAACCCACAAAAATGCACCTTTGACATAACGGCAGGGAAAATGCTTGGATTTCTGATCATCCCAAGGGGAATTCAGGTAGATCCTTCCAAAATCAAGGCTATACTAGAAATGCCACCACTGAGGACTGAAAATGAGGTGTGCGGCTTTCTGGGTATAGTGCAATTCATAAGGCGGTTTATTTCAAAATTAACCTTGACTTGTGAACCAAGCTTTAGTCTCTTGAAGAAAGGAAAAAAATTTCGACGGGATGATCGATGTCAATTTGCCTTTGAGCAAGTTAAGTAATACCTCCAGAATCCGCCTATGTTGCCGCCACCAGAGCCGAGAAGCCTTTGATTCTGTATTTGTCGGTAACGGACTCAACCATGGGGTGCATGTTAGCTCGAGAATTTGAAGTTAATGTGGAGAAGGCCATCTATTACTTGAGCAAGAAGATGCTAGACTACGAGACATGTTACACTCCCTTGGAGAAAGCTTGCTTAGCCTTGGTATGGGCTACCCAAAAGTTGAGGCACTACTTGTTAGCTCACTCCATAATCTTAGTTTTGAGATTAGTTCCCATCAAATATCTCTTTGAGAAACCAACACTTACGGGTAGGCTAGCTCATTGGCTGCTTCTTCTCTCCGAATTTGATCTCAAATATGTTACACACAAGTCCATTAAAGGAAGAGTTGTAGCGGAATTCCTGGCAGGCCACCCAATAGAAGGCGATGAGGTGATGGAATATTTGTTCCCAGATGAAGATATTCTACACGTAAAAGAGGAAACTTGGACAATGTACTTTGACAGAGCATCTAATCAGTACAGTTATGGGATAGGCGTGTTATTGATAGCACCCGATGATTCCCATATACCCTTGGCCTTTAAACTTCGGTTCATGGTGTCTAACAACGAAGCAGAATATGAAGCGTGCATTGCTAGTTTGGAAGCTGCCCTAGGACTAGGGCAATAAGGTTGGATGTCATTGGGGACTTAAACTTGGTTGTTTCTCAAGCAAACGGAGACTGGAAAGTCAAAGAAAAGAAGATGAAGGTTTACCATCAGGCCCTGGGTATTCTGATTCCGAGGTTTGAAAAATTAACATTTACATATCTGCTTAGAGAGAACAACCGATTCGTTGATGCACTAGAAACTCTATCTTCTATGGTAGAAATCCCATTGGGAGTGAAGATGTGTCCAATCATTATCGAATAGAAATACACGCCGGCCTATGAAACCATCGCCGCAATAGATGAAGTTCAAGACAAAAACCCCTGGTATAACGATATTTGGAATTTTCTGGAAAAGGAGACGTATCCACCAGGGGAAAATGCCAAGGACAAATGGGGAATACGGCGTCTAGCCATCCAATTTATCATCTGCGGGGGTAAACTGTATAAAAGAGGTCATCTGGGAATGCACAAGCTGTGTGTGGAGGAAGAGGAATCGAAGCGTTTCATGGAGGCTATCCATGGAGGAGAGTGTGGGGCAGACATGAATGATGTGATGCTAGCCCAGAAGATCCTCAGACAAAGTTATTACTGGTTAACCATGAAGGAGGATTGCATTAGTTTTGTACGGCGGTGCCACAGATGCCAGATCCATGCCATTCGCATGAACATACCGCCATCTAAGCTTTACAATATGACTTCACCATGGCCATTCTCGGTCTGGAGGATCAACGTTATCGGTGCAGTCTCGCCAAAGGGATCAAATGGACATGAGTTTATCTTGGTGGCGATTGACTATTTTATAAAGTGGGTGGAAGCTCAGTCCTATGAGGTGTTAAAAGTGTCGCATGTAGCCAAATTCATTAGAAATAACATCATCTGCCCATACGGCGTTCCGAACGAGATCATATCAGATAATGACTCACACTTCAAGAAAAAGGTGGTGGACCTCCTTGAGAAATACAATGTAACTTTTCATAAGTCATCGACATACAGACCACAGACTAATGGAGCTGTTTAGGCCGCTAAGAAGAATATTAAGAACATCTTGCGGAAGATGGTGGAAACATATAGGGACTAGCCAGATAAATTGTCATTCGCGCTCTGGGGCTACAGAACCTCAATCTGAACATCTAGAGGGCAACCCTCTATTCTCTCGTCTATGGTATGGAGGCTGTTCTGCCAATTGAAATCGAAGTTCCATCACTGCGAGTCATGGCCGAGTGTCAGATAGCAGAGGCAGACTGGCAACAAAGTAGATTTGAGGAGTTAATGTTGTTTGATGAGAGAAGACTAAGGGTATTGTATCATGTCCAGGGCTACCAACACCGATTTGCTAGGGCTTTTAACAAGAAAGTTAAGTGCAGGAATCTTAAGAAAGGAGACATGGTACTGAAAGACAACCGAGCTCCCATCCACGACCTTAGGGGCAAGTTCAGACCTAATTGGATTGGTCCTTACATCATCAAATCTATCTGGTCAAGAGGGACGATTATTCTCATGGACCAGGATGGGTTAGAGTTTTCACAACCGATCAATATGGAAAAGTTGAAGAAATACTATCCTTGAGAGGCTCGCTAGGCCAAAAACCCGAAAGGGCGACCTAGGAAAACATTAGAGAATGAAAAATTAGAAATAAAGAAAAACTGAGATCGCAAGGTTGAAAACCCTAAAGGGCGACTTTGGCAAAAGTTATAGCGCAAAAGGAGAGAGTTAATACTCAAGTGAACCTGAACTGAACTACGTAAGGCCTGATTCCCATCTTTGGGATATGTAGGCAACTTCATCTTGAAGTTTGGCTGTAACCATCTCCAACTCAACTGTCTTTTTCGTTTATTTGATCAAGCCATCTTTCTCTATTATCAGTTAGCTCGAGTGTGTGATCTTTATATTGGTAGAAGGGCCGGTATGAATGCAGTTATGGGTAGTTGCGATCTGTTGATTTGAGGCTATACATCTTGAGGGTTGATTCCGTGCGTGTCAGACAGTGATCATTCCCGAAAAGGGTTTTGAAAAGTTTTGATAAAAGTTGATTTTGTTCAAAATTTTACCTTTTTACAACTTGGACCATTTTAGGACCAAAAGGAAAATTTTTAGTGCTCACAACTTTAATTCCATTGATTTCAACACAAGTACATTCTCCAACTCTCTGATATAAATCAAAGTTGCTTTTACATCATAAAACTTGAAAAGAAAGGTCAAAGCAATAAACTAGGGACATAGATAAGTCAGGTGGTTCTTCATCCTTTGCTTGTGCTTGTGGAAGTCTCTGCAGCCAAAGTTGGCCCAACCTGTGCTTCGTCCTCAAGCCAACCCAAGCACTCGCCAGAAAGGCATAACTGAAGCTAGGGGAAGGGGCCAGAAGCTCTCTCGTCCTCCAAACAGTGAGGTATCGAGGCAAGTGTGAATCACAAATGGGAAATGAAGCCGAGTATTCGACCTCTTCTTCTGGACAAGTCTGATCACGTCCAAATTGGCGTCTGAATCGAAAAGGGAAATAGAACACGCAGTGCATAAGGTCAATTAACTGTATACCCGACTGTCGGGACATGCTGTAGCTCATCTCAGTCAAATTAAGCTAGAGGCAACACCAAGTTATGTCAGCTGCAGATCTGCTGCACATCCAGTCGCACCACCATCCCTCTGAAGGGAAGTCGACTAGCCTTTGTCAAAAAAAAAAAAAAAAAAAAAAGCTCTGGCAGAGTACTCGAGGCAAGGGCCCACTACTTTTAGTTTCTCCATGAGCCATACCTGGGAATGGATGAAAAATAAGATAGATTAAATAATAGAGAGATGTACGTTGAGAGAAAAGTAAGAAAAAGGGTTTAGGGATGAAAATAGAGAGTGAGTGCCGAGTGATGTGAGGAATCATAAATAAGAAAGGATAGGAAACAATACCTGAAGAAGTAGTGGACTCCTTGCAAATTGGGTAGTCTCTTGCCGATGAAAGGCATCCAAATCCATCAAGCTTTCGGCCAATGCTAAACCAATGGAGCTCTTACCCTCTTTCAGAGCTGAGGCATGATTTCTTCGTCGCACCGGGATTCCATCAATGCTTGAAATTCTTCAAGCCTTGGACACTTTTCTTGTGATCCGAAGCGAAACCCATGTGTGATCGGGTTCCAGCATCGAACAGCGGCATAGAGGAACGGAAAATAAAGCAAAGTACGGTTTAAAGGAAAAAGAGCGTTTAGGTAGAAACTGGGAAAGTTCACCTTTTGCGAGCCGTCCAAAGTGGCTACCCAGTCTCGGAGCCTATTGTTGAGTAGCATCTCCATCTTGAGAGAAAAATACCAAAGACTTGTTATTTTGCCAGAAAAACAGCATGGGGTGCACCATTTATAGAGTTTGAGAAGAGGCAATGCATGATAGCTGAATCCCACTAACCAACCTCATTTTTAGGCCCGGTCATGCCTCATTGAAGCCTGGCCGTGCCTATTTGGACCCAACCAGGTCTAAATGTTTGCCAGACAAAGCAGATTGCAAAACAAGGGCTAACTTTTGCCTTAGTGTACTACGGCTGTATTTTGAGTTTTGTTTTGTTTGTATCAAGTGTTTTTTAAGTGTTTTCGAGTTGTTTTCATTGTACTTTTCTATTATCGAGTTGTAATTTACATTTTTTCAGGTTGTAGGTTGTTGTCCGATCCAAGAATGAATGCAAGAGCAAGTATTCGTAGTTTTAAAGTCTTGTACAAAGTTACCATGCAAAGGTTACGCCATTCATCAAATGTTATGCAAGAGGAAATCATCCAGAATTTTCTTTTATTAGCTGGCAGGCCCAACCCTGATCACTGTTTTACAAAGACCAAAAACAAAAGAAAAGTCTTCAAAAACAAAATACATAGGTCTATCTGAAGCTGCATAGTTCCTAACTACAAAGCAAAGAAAATCATAAACCCATCCTCGCTTTCTTCCTCCTCCTCCCTCTCCTCCTCGGGGGTCGTGTACTTATCAAAGGACTCCTTGGAGGGTGAGCGCTATCTCACTCAGTCTCTCCCTCGATTAGCCCCTTCTCTGCCTCTCATTAGGCCCCGTCTCTGTCTCCTAGTTTGAGGAGGTCTTGCAGGTGCAACTGGTGTTGGCTCAAGTTGAAAAGGAGTACAGACATCCGAAAAGACCAACAGAATCATTGGCGAGATTGTAATGACCGTAAACTAGGGGCAAAGTGTACCTCGATCCCATGGGTAGCTAGAGAAGTATGCCTCCTTCGCAACATCAGAAGCAATCTGTCAACTGTTTGGAGGAGGTCATCCACATACCCTGTAGGCACTTGAAAAAGAGAGAAGATTTGAGAATAAAAAACTAGATAATGGTGCACAGTGGTCAGAAAGAAATCACAGTGGACAACAAGTAATAAAGCACAGTGGGCAGGAAATGAGAAAGTAAAGTGGGCAAACATATAGAGAGATGTGTACTTGCTCGACGTTGGGTGTGATCACCAATCTACGATCCCTCTACTCAATGTGCTCAAGGGGGATCTGCTCAATCACCCCGTCTAGTGGCATCTATACAACCTTAGTAGGAATCACCGGAAGCCTAAGGACGAGAGCTGCAGCAAGAACCCCTAAGGCGGCAGCAGCAACAGAGCAGCAGCAACCTCAGGAACAGCGCGAATCACACCTTGGGTAAAGGTGCCATCACCCGAGTCTGTAAGAAGGCAGTGAAGTCGCTAGGCTGATGGTACTGGTCATCGTCCTTTCCCTGCATGAGGTGATCGATCTGGGGCCGGTCGTGGAGATCATTAACTATCCTCATACCAGAAGGAGGAGGATATGGAACGTCAGGATAGGCCTGGCCCCAGGTCTGGCGAATGGATCGCTCTCCCAAATGGTACGCCCTACTGAAAGGGCCCTCAAATAGGATCCACATGGTGGAGGCCTCCCATGCAGCAGCACAAGTCACCCTCGCTACCTGAGGGATGCCCGCCTAAGGGTGCCAGTCAACTTGTGAATAGAAGATGCAAGCTAAGTGTTAGATATCAAGGGTATGGAAACAATAGTATGGAAACAACAGTATGGAAACAGTAAAATATAAAGAATAGTATTTTGTTACCTAATCCGCGGTGATGGTGTCAAAGAAATGGTGGAAGTAAGGAAAGTCTTGGTCTACACGGCGACGCCGCTCGAATCGGGAGTTGTAGTACTGGGAGCGGGTTACTGACAACTCAATCGGCCTCACTGGGACCGGAGCCAGAGAAGTGAAATACATATAAACCCATAGCTACAAGCAGAGAAGGATGAATGAAATAAATGAGTAGAGATAAACAGAAAATGCAAAGCAAAAATGAGCAAAAAAAACAAAGTTGAATAGAATGCAAAGCTGAACAGAATGTAAAGCTGAGCAAAAAAGTAAGTATGAGGTGTACCTCCCGAGCCCTCAAGTAGCTACCAAGTGAATTCGCCTTGCGGCGGGATATAGAGCTCATGTAGCAGTACAGGGTAGCCAAGCCAGCACCACCCCAATCATAATCCGCCACCTATAGTAGGTGCACGAGCGTGCTCGGGAGGTATAGCCCTATGGTATTTTCCCTGTTCACAAATAGGGTAGTACCGAGGAGATACATGAGAAACCCACAGGCATACTGAACAACCTCCTCCATCGTGACTGGCTGAAGGTCGGTGAAGTGATCCAGGAGCCAACTATATAGCACCATCCTGTGGCCGGTGGTGTCTGGGATGGCCCTGAGAAGCTGACGTTGTGCAGCTCTCCATTGCGTCATATCAGGATCAAATGGGATCAGGCCACCAACCCCTACCTACAGGCCGGTGAACATCGAGAAATCGTGCGGGGATAGAGTCAGTTCCCCGATCAATGAGAACTGGAATGAGTCTGTGGTGTCCCACCATCTCTCCACCAGGGCTCCATAGAGCAGTGGTTCAGCCCTTATCTGTTTGAGCCCTGAACAGAAAGGCCCGAAGTCGGCAGCATCGACCAGTGTTCAGACCTCCACAGGAAGCCTCTTATACGAGTGCCAGGGGCCAGATATGGATCCATAGCCGCTAATCCTCCTGGCTATCACCTGTAGGTTGGGAATGTTATTATTATGTGCATAGCATTAACGGATAGTTTGCTTATGAGATTCAAAATATGTGCAAAATAAAGGAAAGATTGTTTATTGTGGAGGCATCGGCGGACAAGTGCTCCGCAAGCTCTCGCAGCAGAATGTCCTCGTCAATCCCAAGGACAAGGCCCTCGAATCTCAAGATACCACCACGGGTCAAGGTGTGCGTGCGAGGCTAGTAGGTGGCTGCATCAAAAGGCCTATCGGCAAGAGGTGGTAATGCGGGCTCAGGAACGTCCTCGACCTCTATATCCGCACCTAGGATGGCACCAGTACCAACAACGGGGTTGAGGATGGGAATCTTGTCACTAGCCATAGAGAGAAAGTGGGAAAATGAAGAAAAAGTGAGCGAGTGAGTGAGTTTGAGTGGAAATCCCAAAAAACCCCAAAGGTCCAAACCCTAGGAGAGAGAGAGAAAATAAAGAGAGAGTGAAAACTCAAAGGGAGAAAGGGAAAAGTGTGGGTAGATGTGTGAAAACCTAAGAAAAACCTCAAAACTCAACCAAATCAAGTTTTGTTTGGTTCAAAAGAGGAGTGAGTGAGTTTTACGAAACAAATTCGCAAGGGTTTGTGGGTTTTGCTAAAATAGAAAGAATTTAGAGAGAGAGTAGGCTTAGAGAAAGGGAGGAAGGTTTTTTGGGTGTGAGTGTGTGTGGGAATAAGGGTTGGGTTTGATTTAACCAACCACGGGTTGCCCTTTTACTAGTTCTGCCCTTGCCGCTATCGCGACCTGGCCGGCTCCATTGGAGCCCGACTGTGCTTCATTGAGGCACGACTGGCCCCAAATGTGACCTTTTTCATTTTATTTTTCTTTTGTTCATTTCCATTTTGAGCCTCGATATGATTTTGGGGAAAGTAAAAAACAAAAAAAAAAAAAAAAGAGTAGAAGAAAAAAAAAAAAAAAAAAAACACAAACGAAAAAAAACAAAGAGAGAATAGAAGGGAAGAAAAAGTTTTGTTACTTTGCTTTGTTGATTGGTTTAAATTCATAATTTGTTTAGTGCAAAGCTCAGTTTAATTTTCTTTTGTTTCATTCATAATTGGTTTTGTTCTTCCTCTTTTGTTTTGTTTAAGTTGTTTCGTTAGTTTATTAATTGTTCTGCCTAAGTCATATTTTGGTCCATTATTTCACTCCATTAATTTATGAATTGTTCCAGCATTTCATTATTCATTTTGATTCGTAATGCGTTCTCTTACTCAAATTAAGCCCATTTGCAAAAATTGGCAAAATTTGAGCGTCGTTTGAATTTGTATGTTTCTTTGATTTGCTAGAACTTGGCCCCTTGGCGGGTCATCTCCGTGGGTTTCATCCTTCAAGGCCTTCTTGGGATGAGATAACATTGATTTGTGGGGTTTTTGAGCCTTACCTCCCTTTTCCTCCTTTTGTGTGAGACGCGTTAGGATTGTTGCTTTCACCCAGTTAAAAACAATAGGTGTTCGTATTGTTCACACCACCCTTTTCTCCTCTCGCGTGAGACGTGTTAGGATTGTTGTTGTTCCCCGGTTAAAAACAACAAGTGTTCCTATTGTTCACACCACCGTTCCTCTTTTCGTGTGAGACATGTTAGGTTGTTGTTGCCCGGTTAAAAACAACAGGTGTTCCTGTTGTTCACACCACCCTTCCTCCTTTCATGTGAGACACGTTAGGTTGTTGTTTCTCTGTTAAAAACAGTAGGCGCGCCTATCTGTTCACACCACCTTTCCTCATTTTGTGTGGGACACGTTACTTTGTTGTTCCCTAGTTAAAAACAACAGGTGTTCCTATTGTTCACACCACCTTTCCTCCTTTCGGGTGAGACATGTTAGGTTGTTGTTCCCTAGTTAAAAACAGCAGGTGCGCCACTTTGTTCACATCACCTTTCCTCCTTTTCATGTAAGACATGTTAGGTTGTTGTTTTTTCTGTTAAAAACATTAGGTGCGCCTGGTGTTCATACCATTTTTCCTCCTTTCGTGTAAGACACGTGAGGTTGTTGTTTTCCCCGGTTAAAAATATCAGGTGCGCCTATTGTTCACACCACCCGTGGAGCTTTTCACCCTTCTTATATGAGACATAGTTAGGCTTGCATTTTCTTACATTCTTTCTACATGAGGCGTAGTTTGGGTTGTACTTTCTTTGTCCCTTTCGCGTGAGACGTGTTTGTTACTCACTTCTTTCTGTGTGAGACATGGCTGGATTTGTTTTGCTCTGATTCATACTTTCGTTCAATGTTGCATTATTGTTTTGATTGCATTGTTTCATTGCTTGTTATTTGCATTCAAATATTTCATTGCATGATCATAAGTTATGTTCTGCATATCATTTTGCATTTTTCCCTTGAACTACATAGGTTTGATTCCTTACAAAAGGATACGTGGCAACCCGCAGGTTCAATCAATTGTATTTTCTTGCCCAAGTCTTATGACTGCGTCAAATGGGTCTTCTTTGGGCTTTGACACTTACTCATGTCATTTCATGACTTTGAGCTCTGTCAAGGAGGGGCAACTGTAGACACCCCATTTTTGACCTCCCATAACACTCGAGCACTTTGTCTTGTGCACTCGATGATGAAAGTTACATTGTGTGTGATTTGAATGCTCAACGAAGGACTCCAAGGTCGAGCTTTGAAACAGTCCCAACACCTTCCTATTTACCTTGTTTATACTTCAGAGGTCCTTTTTGAGTCATAGCTATACACCATACACACCCTCAAACCTTAACCTTGAAGCCTTGGTCGAGCCTTGAGAATCACAGTTCAAGCTTGAGAGTGTGTTTGGACCAAGTTTGATTCACAACAAGAGCTTGTCCTCTTTAAGAGGTATAAGGTTACCATCTTTTCTCTTGCTTTCATTTTTGTCTGTTACTATCAATTTCTTGTGTCTTTGTATTGTTTTGGGTCCATTTCAAGTATTGGAACTTAGGTTTGAATAGCTACCAAAGGTAGAAAGGTTTAATACCCTTTCTTGCACCTTATTTCATAACTCACACCCTTGTCTTTACACTTTTTTTTTTAGTCTTCAAACTGATTTTTAGAGTTCAAAATAGGCTAAAAAAACTTGGTTTGAGGTCTCAAAAAATGGTGGCGCTAGCCACCTCTCCTTGCTCTTGTTCACTAGCCTTGTGATTCCTTACTATTTCCTATCCTTTTCATACTCTTTAAACGCCATTTTATTCACTGGTTTTTACATATTAGGGGTAGTTTAGAATTATTATATTCACTAGTTTTTACATATTAGGGGCTTTTAGACTTGTATTAATTCATTTAATTGGTTTATGCTTTGAATACTTTGCGTATCATGTTGTAAGTCCTCATGGCTTTGCTTGTTTAGGCCTTAGACATCAAGCCATTTGAGTTGATAGCTTTTCTTTGCTTGGTTTTCATATTAAGAGTCTCATTCTTAAGCTCAATCCCGTGCAATCATGTCTGCAACCTCCATATTTTCTTCTTTTCTTTTGTTTGAGAGTTGTCTCAAAAGATTGATGGTAATTCAAGGTATGGGAAAGAGACCTATGCTCAATGGCTTAACCTCTATGGAGGTTCATCGTCAAGGCATAGTCCCTCTTTCATGCTTCGGATCACTTATCGTTCGACATTTCTTCTCATGTAGTGGACTTAACCATCACTTTAGACAAATTGATTAAAGAATGGAAAGGACTAATAAAATGGGCTTAAAACCAATGAAACCGACGTAAAGAAAATGAGTAAGATTGCTTGGATTCGACCGGACGTTATGTCGAGTCCATAGTGTCAAGAGTCGTCACGCACCAATTCATGATGTGTTGATGAAACTTGAAGCATCTCCACCTCCCTCTTTGAGCTCATTTCATGATAAGAGGGAAGAGTGGTTGTTGTTCATTGTATTTATTGATTTTTGTCCAATTGTCTTCGAAATCATCAACTGATCAACTTGCTCATTAATGGTTTTGGAACCAACTTCATTCTTCTCTTGAGCCTCTCCATGACAGAGAAGAGCAGAAGGGACAAACATAGCTCAGAAAGGCTCTGTCTGCACTGTTTTCACCTCAAAGCACAAAAACAAGGTTTTGCTTGAAATCAAGGCACGACCGGTCTTGTTTGGGCTCGATCGGGCCTCATTGGGGGCTAGCCAGGCTCCAATGTTTGGTAAATAGTGTGTTTTTGCAGAAACAGAGGGATGTGGCTGAAGGTGAAACCTAGCAGATTCCGAGAGAGGCAGACAAAGTTGCTTCTGAAAATAGTCATGTGCATGCAATCCTTGTGCATCTTTGTGTATCAATATTGTAAATTAATATTCCCATTATTGTTATTATTAATTAATTATCATTATAGTTAGCATTGTTGTAATTATTATTAATGTTTATTCGTAATTGTCATAGTTTGTTAAACTTAGCTAGTTAGTTTTATTGTTCAGCCTTGTTGTACTAACTTAGATAGCTAGTTAGTTATTTATTTAGTATTCATTAGCTTAATTCTTTCATTTGGTTTTGTAATAGTTAGTTTATTTCGGACACTTAGACATTCATTCGGACCCTCTTGCATGAGGGCAAACAGTGTAATAAGTGTGTATGTTTTCTAACCCTCATTTCTTTCTCCCTTTTATTTCTCTACTTATGATGGTAGAAGAGAGCATCATGTTTTAATTAGCATTTTTCATGTCCAAAGTATCCATTTGTCTTGCCTGCATCAAAGCTCGGTTCATCATTCTAACAAAGCACTATTATTGCTTAAATTCTTTGAATATGTGCTTAGACCACATGCTATAAAATTGCTTCAAATACCATGTTAATAGCCGAGCCTATTAATTGCATAATTATATGTGTTGCATTAGTCATGTTGCATTAGTTAGGATCATGCATTTTCTCTAATTCTTTTATCTTTTTGGCTTGCCTTGGAGTACTAGGTGAGCACTTAATTGCTTTAGCATGCCGCATGCGGGTGATTATTTCCATGTCATTAAAGCATGATTCCATGAGGCTAAGTGCTTAAGTGTTATATATGTTTGAATGCCGGTGGATGAAGGCTACTTGAATTGGAATAAATTGATTAATGTACATACAAACTCACTTTTTTTAAGTGATGCGTATTCAAAACAATTTTCAAACAAACATAAAATCAAAGTGTTCCAATTTTTGCAAATTAGTCTATACTTGTATGCGTCACATAGTAATGCTAACCTAAAATAATCGGAACAAGAGCATGTAATATAAAATAAAAATCACATCATGATTAGTAGAGGCTGATCTTTGATCGGGCGAGTGGGGTGCTCCCTTCATGACCTTCCCCTCTTGTACCTAAGCTCCCGAGCCGAGACAATCTTGGTGATGATGGACATGTGGCTTTTGGCACGAGTCATGGGTTTCCTAAATTTCCCAAAAAATATTTAGGCGGTGACTTTGTATCTGGTAAAGCAGTCCATTTTTGGCATTTTGATTCGAAAATCGATTTTCCAAAAGAATTGCTGGATTTTGACTCATTTATGTTTATCTATTTCACATTGCACTTGTGGAAACATATTTAGAACTAGGGGAGTCCGAACTGTAAGGCTAGTCGTATCTGAAATGAGCACGAAAAGCAAGCTACAGTAATATTGGGTGGGATCGTGTTTAGTTGGTGGATCAAGAAGAGGTTAAGGATCAAGGATCTTAAGGTGCCCTTTTTCCATTACAAGTTTAAGAGCATGGGCTGGGCTCATGTGAAGGTGGTTAAAGGTTCTATATTGGTTTCGGGCTGGACCAGTGGGTTGTGAGGTTGCACCGGTGAAGGGATCGGCTATCTTAGCCGTTATGGTGACGGTACTGATCTCTGCAGGCCTAGGAATAGTGCTATTGCTAGCATTGGTACTCTTGGTAAATAGCCTCTTTGCCGGCTCACTTGTTCTCTAGATGATGACTTTCTTAAACGCGCTCTCAATTTGAACCCCCAACTCATGCAAAGCAGCAAACGTAGATAGTGGAGCAACTATCATCCTTTGTAACACATCCGATTCAAGGTTCTGAACTACCAATCGGACTAGTTCCCTTTTTGAGGGCCTGTTTTTTATTCTGGCAACCTTTGCCCTCCATCTTGCAACAAAATCAATGAAGGGTTCCTTGGGATTCTGAGTGGTCGCTTCCAGCTCGCTGATCGTTACTTCTATTTGGGTATTGTAAGAATATTGATTAATAAATCCCTCAGATAATTCTTTCCAGTTCCATTTAGTAGAGTCGTCCAGTTTGGCATACCAGATAACTGCCACGTCTGATAAAGTTCTTCCAAAAAATGACAGTTTCTGAGCCCGAGTCAGGCCCATTCATTCCAGAACATCTGAGAAGAGACGAACATAAACAATAGGATCTCCGTTACCATCAAATCTATCGATGTAAGGCATCTTGAACTTTTTCGGCAATCTTACAGAGGCCTCAGTATAACTGTCTTCAATATTCGAGATGGAATTAAAGCCTTGAGATTTCTTGAGCGCCTTCTCTAGCTTGGCAATTTTTATCATAGTCGGATCGATGTCGTTGATGTTGAAAGGAAGAAGTCCCGCGTGGGGTTGTGCCAGAGGTCTGAAAGCTTGAGCCTGTGCTAACATCTCTTGGGGATCCAAGACTTGAGGGTTTTCAACTGGTGGAGGTGGATTAAGATTCGGTTGGGAAACCAGGGACTGGATGTACAGTAGATGCCGATGCCCCAAATGGGCATTCCATTTCAGCAATAGTTTCATTTTGAGCAACAATTCTTTGATTCAGTGTATCCATGGTTCTTTGAAAAGATGCCATCATAACAACAACCTCCTCTGGACTACTATGTGCTAGTACGTGTCTGGGAGAGTTAGCTATTGGTGAGCTGAGTGGGTAAGAACGGACATGTGACTGCTGAGTGCTCTGTGTTGGCGAAAACTGACTGGTTTTTCTCCTCCAAACAACTGGTGGGAGAGAGACTAATGCTGGTTGACCATCAACTAGATCTTAAATTTTGCAAAGCACAAAACTTGGGGGATATCAGGTTTTTCTGAAGCTATGATTGCAAGATTACCTAGCAAAATAAATACAGAAAAGGAAAACAACAATAAAAAATCGGGCAGCACTTCAGCCGAATTGGTGATAGATATGATCACTCCTGAAAGACTAATTTCCCACTGAATTCTACCCCCACAAATTAATATCAATTGTACCACTGATATGAAGCGTTCCTGTACAGTTTCACTATAAAGCACATACCAAGTAAAGAGAGCCAAAACACTCCTATGAGGGGGTAGGGTTACCCTATCTTAGATTTGACATGATCTAGGGTTTTTACTACTTTAAGCAAGTAGTTTCATAAAATCCTGCATATGGGTGAGCATCATGTCTTATGTTGGAACAGTCATTATGGCTTTACTATATGTAGCTAGGCCGAATGGTCAAAAGGGGTACCTCGGCAAGATTGCCTAATATATCTCTCACATCTATCACCAAGAAGTGAAAGGAGGATCAAATGGTACAGTGGTAATCCAAATCCTAGGGTTGTATTTCCAACATGGCAGAGCCCACGACTGGCCATTCTTTTGGCAAGCCGTCCAGGAATAGCAAATGGAAAACACAGAGACTTAAGAGCACCAATGCAAATGCAATGCAAAGAACATATAAGTGTAGATAAAATTTCCCATCATGAAGTTCGAGTCAAGTTCTCTAATATCCCTAGCAGAGTCGCCAGAAACTATAGCTTGTTCCTCATGCTCCTCCGAGGGGTTAGTCTCCTTGGATACGATAGCCCTATAGTTTGGACTCCCGTGGTTCTAAATCTGGTTTTAGAAGTGCAATGTGATACAGAAAAACACAAATGATAGTCCAAATCTGACAAATCTTTGGAAAATCAATTTACAAACAGAGATGCCAAAAATGGATTGCATTGCCAGATTTTAGAGTTGCCACCTAAATATTTTTGAAAAATTTAGGAAACACGTGACTCGTGCCAAAGGCCACTTTTCCGTCATAACCAAAGTGTCTTGGCTCGGGAACTTAGGTATAAGAGGGGAATGTCATGAATTGAGCACCCCACTCACCCAATCAAAGATCATCCTCTACTAATCATGATGTGATTTTTATATACATTATATGCTCTTATTCTAATTATTAATGCTAACTTACTATGTGAGGCACACAAGTATAGACTATTTTACTCACTTTAGAATGCTTTGATTTCATGTTCGTTTTGAAAAGAGTTTTGAATACATGTCACTTGAAAAAGCGAGCTCATATATACATTAATCAAATCATCCTAATTTAAGCAAAATAACCTTCATCCACCGGTATTCAAAGAGATTTATCCAATAATCACTTAGCCTCATGGTAATATGCTTAATATGACAACACAGACATACATACAATATGCTAAAGCAAAAATGCTCACCTAGTACTCAGCCGAGGCAAGCCAAAATAGAAGAAATAGTTAGAAAAATGCATCCTCTAATATGCAAGTGATTAATGCAACACATACAAAATGCAACCACTAGGTTCGGTTTATTAACATGACATATGACTTCAACTAAAAGCATGCCATAGCACACATATTCAAGTAAGTAGGAAATGACAACAATGTTTAGAATGATGAACCGAACCCGATGCATGCAAAAATGAATATTTAAGCATTGTAATGATATGAAATGAAACGAAAATATGATACTACATGCAACCATCATAAGCAAATAAGTAAAAGGGAGAAAGAAAGGGGTTGGAAGACATACACAATATTACAAGTGTGCCCTCATACAAGAGGGTTCGAATGAATGTCCAAATGTTAAACTAATTATTACAAATACTAAATAAATTAACTAAATTAACTAACTATTACAAATTTGAATGAAGCTACTAATTAAGTACAACAAACGACTATTAAAGCTTTAATTTAAAGGACTACGGGAAGCGAAGAGTTGCACGCACACAAACAAGAACATTTTTCCAAAAACCTCTCTGTTTTGCTGCCATAATTTGTTCTGTTTGCAGTTAGAAAATTATTCTATTTTTGACTCAGCTTCTGCTCTGTTCTACTACAAAAATGACACTGCTTGCATAAACAAGGTCGGCCGGCCATGAGAAGTGGTCCGCCAGATAGAAAGGTAGCCGGTCGACCACTGTTTTTGGGTTCTGCCCTGCTGCCACAGAATTAAAACAGAGCAAAAACAGAGTATTTTCAGAGGTTATTTATCCTTTCTGCCTTTCCCTATCATGAAGATGATCAAGGGAGGAGTAGATTTGATTCACAAATCATCAATCGTAGCAAGTTTGTGGCGTGATGATCTATGAACCGAATAGGACAAAAACTTAATAGAGGGAAATGAAAGACCAACAACACCTCTTCCCTATCATGGAGTTACCTCAAGGAAAGGGATGGACATTGCTTCTTGAATCATTGAACATCACTAAGAGTATGTAATGGTTCGAGACGCAATAGGTTCAATATAACGTTCGATTGAACCCAACTTAATTTTATTACCTTTTTTTCCTCTTTTACTCCAATTTTATTAGTCCATTTTTACATTACCTTTCCATTTCTTATCTTTTCTCCATTTTGTCCAAGAGTGATAATTATGTCCACTAAGTCCAAAAGCAATAAAGAATATCAAGCATTGACTTAGCCCGAGAAATGAGCCTTTTAAGTCCATTTCTACCGGGGGAAATTACAAAGGAAGAGACAAACTTATTTACAAGCAATAATGATTCTAATTCAAACTCAAAGAGAGCAATAATGATTAGTCAAACATAATGAGTGATAATGACTCTAAATCCAAACTTGATAACAAGCTATAATGACACTTTTCCTAGTGATTTCCAAGGGTCTAACTAGAAAGTTAGTCCCTTAGAAGTAAATGTACCGGTGATAAAGAGAAATAACAAACGAGAAATTGTGCTTAACATAAGAGAGATGTAATGCTTTTTGGTAATGAACCTCCAAAGAGATTAAACCATTAAGCATGGAAGGTCTCTTTCTTATGCTCGAAGAACAACCTTTTAGTAAACACAACTCTTTAATCAAAATGAACAAATACTAAGGGAGGTCGCAAGGATGATTATGCAAAGGTGAATGCAAGTGTATGAACATGTATGAAAGCTATAAAAAAAAAAAAGGTGTAAGAAAGAACTATAAACTCAAATGGATTAAAGGCTACACCCATGAGGACTTACAACAGCACATCTACAATATTTAAAGCACATTTAAACACAAAACAGCACTGAAACAGTGCTGAAAATTGACTTTTCGAAGTGGAAAAAGTGAGGAAAAAGATGCTAAGACCAAGAGGTTTCAAACAATCAACAAGCCTAAGGAAAGGGGGCTAACCCCTCCTCTTTTTGGTGACTCAAAACGACATTTTTAAGCTAAAATAAACTCTGAAAAACAGTACCCAAAAGTAAAGAAACAAGTGGGAAGAACGAGGATATAAGCTATGAGATAAGGTTTAAGAAAGGGTGGTTAACCCCTCTACCTTTGGTAGCTTTTAAATCACAAGTTTCAGCACTTAAAACTAGTTCAAAATAGTGTATAAACAAGAAGAAAAGAAAGATAAGTGTTATGACCCGAACCCACCCCTATAGATTAAGGTAATAACCGGCCAGTAATCATGAGATTACCTACGGCCTCAAACCAAAACAAACATATAGCAACAGAGTGAAGGGGCCAAAACGGAAGCAAACTTAAAAATTTTGTCCAATGAGCTATGCTTACATGGCATGTTAAAACATTTCACATATGCTTAATAATATCTTACACCATGTATCAGTAGTTAACATCTTGTATACCCAGGATCATTCAAACACATAGTCAGCCATGCCAAAAGCTTATACACATAAATGGTCTATCATGACCAATAGAAGCAGCAAAGAAATACAAAAGATCATAAACAAAGCCTCTTGCGTGAGGCACCTGGGCTGACTTCACAAAACTCGGGTTCCTTTCTTAAATTTCACTAAGGCTGGGGTTGAACGTCCCTTTGCTCACCTACATACATATAGATAAGAGTGAGCTAACGCCCAGTGAATAATATCAAAATAAAGAGGTTAATAAATGAGGTTCGTTCATAAATGAATCATACTTATAATGTACACATTTAAACCACTATTCTCATTCACACTAGATTTACAAATCTCAACAAAGCAAAATGACCTTGGGTCCAACACATCATATCTACATGCAAAACGACCTCAGGTCCAATTCTTATATAAAACACTACAACCTCGGGTCCATCTATACGAAACAACCTTTGGTCCAGCCAACTCTTTATTCAAAACGACCTTTGGTCCAATTCAAACATATCAAACGCCCTCGGGCCCAATTCGAATATATCGGGCATATCAAACGGCCTC
This sequence comes from Camellia japonica, assembly GCA_030407325.1. Taxonomy (NCBI): domain Eukaryota; kingdom Viridiplantae; phylum Streptophyta; class Magnoliopsida; order Ericales; family Theaceae; genus Camellia; species Camellia japonica. The sequence continues at coordinate 120,226,134 of JAPPVO010000017.1, forward strand.
GGGCCCATTATCTTTATATTCATATCCATGCGTATTTCATATTTCAAATCAACAAATCCATGAAGCTTATACAGAAGTAGCCTTTGGAAAGTAACATACTTGAAAATATCTTTACTAAGATATTACTCACAGTGTTCTGCCGGTGGATTTGCCCTTGAGCTCGACCCTACACATTACATAACACATATGGGTCAGAAACGATTCAGTCCGTTCTTAATTTATACATTCCTCTTAGGCTCATTTCTTATCATTTTAACTCATTCACAATGCTCAATGCATGCCTAAGAGTGCTTAGAAATGAAAGAGAACGGATAACAAATCATAAAACCACTTTTCAAAATATCTGAAATAGGGATCCTCACTCTGTAGACGCGCCCTTGGGCTTTGCTACTACAGTTCGGACTCAAATGTCACGGTTCTGAATCTAATCCCGCAAAGTGCAATGCGAGACCGATAAATCACCAAAGAGTCCAAATCCGGCAAATCGTTTTGGAAAACTGATTTTTAAGAAAGAAGTGCCAAACATGGACTGCTTTGCCAGATACAGAGTCGCCACCTAAATATTTTGTTTTGGGGGAATTTAGGAAACCCTGACTCGTGCCTAAGGCCACGTGTCCGTCATCACCAAAGTTGCCTCGGCTCGGGAACTTGGGTACGATTGGGGAAGGTCATCTATGAGCACCCCCGCTCGCCCGATCAAAGATCGGCTTGTACTAAGCATGATATCTTGTTTTTGAAAACACATGCGTTCTTATTCCGGTTAATTAGCTAGAATTACTATGTGATGCGCACAACACACAAGTATAGACTAGATCGCCTAATTTGGAACAAAGCATTGCATATTCGTTTGAAAATAGTTTGAAGTTTGCTACTCGTGAGTAGGCTAAAATAGGGATTCGATGAACTGTTCCAATTCAGGTAATCCAACCTTCACCCACAGGCATTCAGTCAGTTATAGCAAATAAACAATTAGCCTCATGGCAAGCATGCTGTCATGTTAACATTTGCACTCATGCAAGATGCTAAAGCATAAACACTCACAGTGTACTCCGAGCCAAAACAAGAAACTAGTTAGAAATCATGCATGATCCTAGTTCATGTTAAAATGGCTAATGCATCGCATGCAAAATACAACTAGAAATAGGCTCAGCTATTCTAAAATGGCATGTGAGATGTGACAACTCGATACATGTATTCAAGTAAGAATTGAAATACAATGCAGTTAGTATGATGCGCCGAGCCCGGTGCATGCAATACAAATGAATGATGCAGACATGCATAGCATAAGGATGCTAAATGAAATATGCCCTAAAACTAACCATCGTAAGCGGTTAAGTAAAAGGGAGAAAGAAGTGGGGGTTAGAAGACATGCATCACACATACGCACGCTTATTACACAATTGCGCCCTCTCAACGGAGGGACCGAAAGAATAATACAAATCATCTAATTAACTAACTAACAAGCTAATTAATTAGTACACAACCAAATCAAAATAAATAACTATTCTAAGTTATTAAAACACTGAAATGGCCTCGAGACGAGGGATGAATGCATGCTCAGACGGCTTCGCTCGAAATCCATCGCCATGCTTCATGTTGCCTCTGTTTGCATTGCTCTGTACCTCTGAAAATTGTGCCAACTTCTATGACACTTCTGAAACATCTTGTGTACACTGTGGGAGGTCATCGACCAAGAGATGATGCCATCGACCAAGGTAAACTGGTCATCGACCAAAAATAGGGATCTCGGCCAAACATTATTAGCCGATCGGCACTGAATATGGTCGATCGACCATCTCTTCCTGTGAAAAGCTCCTGTTGCTGCAGCAGAGGACAAACAGAGCATGGCAATACATTTACAAGACAATGTTTGCACAACCACACCCCTTATCATGTTTGAGACTCAAAGGAGTGTAGTTCTCGACCCTCGGGCCACCAATCACGCATTTCAATGCATGATGGCCAAAGGAGCCAAGTGTGCAATTCAATATCAAATGAAAGGCACAAAAACACATAAGGGGCCCCAACCTCTATCATGCTTGATCAAGAGGCAAGGGAATGCACACACAATGCAATGCAACCTAATCATGCAAGCAAGCATGCAAGCAACTCAAGCATGCAACAAGATTATGCAATGCAACTAACATGCAATAGGCATACAACCTAAATATGCAAACATGCATAGCATGCAACAACATGCAAAATGAAGCAAGCATGCAAGAACATGTAAGACAAGTATGCAATATGGATGAGCATGCAACAACATGTCAATTAACAAGCATGTGACAACATGTAGTGGAATTAGCATGTAACAACATGTTATGTGCCAAGTATGCAACAAGCATGCAACAACATGCGAATATGGACTTAAACTAAAATAGACAGCTCTCAACATACCCAAATCAGTGGCCAAAATGCTATGGAAATGAAGACAAAGGTACATACAAACATGCATGCCCATTGGCCTATCACCTAAGCATAGGAGAGCAACTTTCAAGAACACTTAAAAGGGGACAAATATGGACATGTGACATACACAGTAAGCTCTGAAATCATGTTAGGAAAGGTGCCAAACCAACCAAACAAAGCAAGTAAGTCATGCAAAAAGGCTTAAAGCTTGAAACTAGCCAAGGGACTCAAACCAAGGCTATGCAAAATCTGAAGCAAATGACAAGTATAATCCAAAATTGTCCTAGATCATGCCAAAATGAGCCTAAAACATGCAAGGACCAAAGCCAAAATAAGCTAGAACAAAGGGCCAAAAGCATGAGGCATGCAAGGCTACAAAAGAGGTGTTACACTACACCTATCAAAACCAAACATGACATGACTTAAGCAATGAAAAACAGAGTTATGGCATGGTAAAACAAGACCAAAAACCCACTTAGATGGCATCCCAAAGACCTAAACATGATGGCACACACAATGACCCATTCATGAGGCATAAAACATCAACTCTTTAAAGCATTAAAGGAGTGACAAGTGCAAGTGTTTGAGCATGAAACATGGACTAAAATAGTATAACAAATGATGCCAAATCATTGAAATGGCTCAAGTAAAGCATGCTAGTGACTTGGACACTCAAAGCTAACAAGCTAGAATGCCTTATGGCTATACAAAGCATGGCATATATGATCAAAACAACCAAAATCAGAGCTTAAGCATCTTACAACAAGGCTAAAAGCTTCATGGAGTCGAGCCAAAATCATGCTAGAATGACATGTTACAACATGATGCATGTTAAGGCAATAGAGAGGATTACAAGACAAGTACATGGTGCATGCAAGAAGCCATTAAACCAACCTTAAACAGAGGTAAAACATGGCAAAGTAACACCAAATACTTGCTGAAATGGAGCTAAAACAAGCTAAGCAAACATGCTACCAATATAAGCCATTTATATTAGCATACAAGATAACAAGGAGAGGGGATGACCCTCTCCTATTTAGGACTCCAAAACCACCTTCCCACCACTAAAAATCCTCTGAATTTCAGTGGTAGGAAGGTCATGTAAAGCCAAGAACAAGGGCCAAAAGGGATGGCCTAAAACAAGGCCTAAGAGGGGGGAAACAACCCCAAACCAAAAAGTGATCTTAAAAAAAGATCTAAAGCATCAAAAATTAGAACTTTTATCAGTTAAGAGCTAAGCTTAAAACAATAAGCAAATAGGTCTAAAAACTTAAGCAAGAATGGGGGTTTAAAAGCAAGTTTGCTCACCCTTGAAGAACCTCTTCAAGAACACCACTCCAGTAACTTTCTCTGATCAAAATCACCTCAAGAACCCTAACACCAACTCCCTAGCACCTTAGCAATCGAGGATGGTGTATTGCTAGGTGCTCTAGTGCAAAAGTGTGAACAAAAGACACTTTAGAGCACAAACACACACACAAATATGTAAAGAGAGGGAAATATAGAGATAGATAGATACAACTTCTCTAACCCTATTTTTCAGAACCTCTGAGAAGGGAGGAGGAGCTCCCTTCTTATAGAAATCCAATTCCAAGGCTTCTTGGAGAAGATAAGCCAAGGGACAAATCCCTCCATACATGTGTATAGAGGGGGTGAATTATGCATGCCAGCTGTGACAGCTGGCATAAAATATCTACATAAAGCAGATGAATAGGGTTCGGCCAAAAAACAAGGTCGATCGACCAACACAAGGGCCGATCAACTAAAAAGAGTGCCGATCGGCCAACACTTTTGGCCGCTGGAAAGAAAACAAGGTTGATGGCTTCAAGCCTTGGCCGATGGGTTGAGGGGATGGAAAACAAGCCACCCTCTTCCCTCAAAAGCAAAAACACAAGTACTTGGTCCACAACCAGGCACAAAACAGACAAGTTGAGAGATCTTGAGGCAATGCGCGCGACCGAGGCCTCCGAGAACTCAAAACGAACACAGGCATGGATGATCATCGAGTGTTCAAATAATGACGTCCAAGTCTTGAGGACGGTCAAAAATGGGGTGTCTACACGCTCGAGCGCAGCTTTTGCCGGTCGAGCGAGCCCTTTTGGTCTGCAAAAGTACTGGTTACTTCATTTTTACGCTTGAGTGTGACTTCGGACGCTCGAGCTGAGAGTCAAACTACATCGCTCCCCGCTCGAGCGTGAATCTCCCCGCTCGAGCGGACGTCCATGTCTGCAAAAGTTCTGGGAACTAGCATTTCACACTCGAGCGGTGCTCTCCCCGCTCGAGCAGACATGCCGAATTCTAAAATTTCTAGCAACTAGTTTGAGCTTCAAACTTGCATTCAAATTAACATAGCTTGCATTTTATAACCCAGAACTCTCATATACAACTACTAACATGCTACAAACACCAATTTACTACATTATGAAGCTCAAATCTTATGAATCAATCACATGCAAACCCAAATTATACCAAACTTACTTCCAATACATTAAATTCATGCATTCAAACTTCATATCTTCATCAATCATGCATGCATGTCAATTCTTGACTCCATTTCTATTTCAAATGGTACAAATGGTGCTTATAACCATGAAACTCAACAAAACTATGCTTGCATGTATGATTCAATGCCCAATCTTTCATAATTAACATGTTACATGCTAGCTTATGCAAATTCATGGCAATTCTAAACATGCATGCATTCATTGACTCCAAATTCATCAATTACCACTCAATTCTTGCTCTTGGTCACATATTCTCTTTGAATTCATATAGTTACAAACTCAAAATCATGAATTAAGGGTTGATTACTCACCTAGGAGCTTCAATCCTTCCAATTATAGCCAAATCTTGAGCTAATCCTCTTAGTTTCTTGAATTCTCTTGCAATATCTTCAAGAATGGTCCCTTTCTCTCTAAATTCGGTTCACCCTCTCTCTCTAGAGTGTAGGACCTGATTTGGGCTCAAAAGAATATGAACTTAAGCATGTATGGCTAATTTATATAGGCTTTCCTTAATCACACTTAATTAGAACTAATCAATGGTGCTTAATTAATTCGATTTAAACTAATTAATTCATTCCGAATCAGTTTTCAATTAAATTTCACCATAGGCTCTAAAAATTACGCCAATTACAAGGGCGTAGTCAATTTCGGTTTCTATGGCCGATAAGGCCTTTAGTTTTTAGTTCAAAGCACAGATTCTAACAGATTTTCCTAAGGTGAACAGATACAGAGCCAAAATCACATATAATCATGCAATTAACACCCAAATTCAAATTAAGCACATAATTACAAACATAATCATGATTAATTAACATAGTACAGGACACGGTTATTACAATAAGAGTAGTGTAAACAAGGCAAAAGATGGCAAAGGTTATACCTCTTGAAGAGGAGATACTTTTGGTTAAGCAAATCACAAGGCAAACAATCTCAAGAGCTGACATTTAGGGTCAAGAATCTCAACAAGAAGCCTCAAGTTTTTGGTTTAGGAAGTGTATGGAGAGTGTATGTATAATTGCAAGAGAGAGGGGTAGTGTATTGAACAAGTTTTGGCTCTTGGAAAAAAAAATTTAACCTAAAATCATGAGGGATGGTCAAGTATTTATAGAAGAAAGCCTTCTCACATCAGAAATATCTATGATAAGCCAGCTGGTGCAAGGCATGCACATGGGGGGACAACTGGCTTGAAAATATCTGCCTGCCGGGAAATATGGCTGGCCGACCATGAATAGGGTCGGCCGGCCAACCAAAAATGGCTTGTCGACCAATTGTTGGCCAGTAGGCCTCTGGGGGGTCAGGCTAGAAAAAAATAGGTTTTGGTCCAAAGGGGGTGCAAGGTTTAGGCTCTAAAATTCAAAAACCGAAGTCTTTTGCTAAAGAAATTGAACAATGGTACAACATAATATTTCATCATCGAGTGTTCAACGTGAAGTGCCTAAGTCTTAAGGGCGGTCTAAAATGAGGTGTTTACATGTAGGTTTCAATCTTTTTTTCGTTTTCATAATTTGCATACCAAAATCTAACTATTTATATTATTTTATATAAAAAAATATGTTATGAATTTTTTCACATTCCGTGCATAGCACGAGTTTACTACTAGTTAAAAAAAAAAAGAAAAAAAAATTCTAAAAGTAAGTTTAACTTGAAATTTTATTCATATTTAATTCAAAACTGTTTATTATATTTATATATTGTTAACACATTACAAAATTTATTGATTTAAATTTATCCATATGTTGGGTAATCTAAATTATATCTAATTTAAAATTTTAAAATATTTAGATCAACATTCGAAATATTTAAGCCAGACTTATTTGAATTTTTGAAATAAAAATTTAATAATGTTATGGATTTTTTTTTCCCACACTCCTACGCTTGAGACTAAACTATTTGAATAAAAAATATATCAATTTTAAAATTTATAACATATGACAGAATTTTATTAGAAAAACTATTTGATTATGTGTAAATTTTGAAATAAAAATATTTTATCAATAAGGTTGTAGCATACAAATTGAGAATGCATCATGTCAATTTTTTAATTTTATTTATGAGTAACTTTCAAATATTTCTAAATTATTATTTAAAGTATGGATTCTATATATATTCATTAACAAATAAAAAATAAATCTATATTCACATATAGTATGCAAATAATCTTCTACTTAAAATATAGATTACTTATTATAAGTCATGCATGCATTTTGGCTCAAATTATCAAAATCTATAAATATTGAGGCTTATGTTTTGGCCATTAAAATGATTTGACACATTTTCGATAAACCACAAGGGTAAAAAATCTAGGCCTATGGGCTATCGAGTTAAGTTGTTTATATACAAATTAAATTAAATTTATTTAATTAATATATATAGTTGTTTATTAGTACTTTAAGCTTTTAGGTTTTGGAATATTAACCAACTGTTAAATTGGCCCAGCCTCTAAGGAAAAGATTTAAAGTGGTTAGTCGATATGGGCAACTCACACTACAAGAAAAAGCACTATTGGCGACTAAAAATCACATTTGGTCGCTAAAAGTATAGCATTTGGCGACTAAAAATGCATTAGTAGCCAAAAGTAAAGATTTTTGGCAACTAAAAAAAATTTAGTAGCCAAAAGCATAGGTTTTGGCGACTAAAAATCTGTTTGGTCGCCGATATATGACTTTTAGCGACTAAAAAAATTTTAGTAGCCAAAAGTAAGGCCTTTTAGCGACTAAAAAAAATTTAGTAGCCAAAAGTGAGGCATTCGGTGACTAAAAATATATTTGGTCGCCAAAAGCGAGGCTTTTACCGACTAAAAAAATTTTAGTAGCCAAAAGTAAGGCCCTTTGGCGACTAAAAAAAAAAATAGTAGCCAAAAGTGAAGCATTCGGCGACTAAAAACATGTTTAGTAGCCGAAAGTGAGGCTTTTTGGCGACTAAAAAGAAGTTTAGTCGCCAAAAGTGGTAATTTTAGCGCGGAAATTTTTTTTTTTAACGACTAAAAAATAATTAGTAGCCAAAAGTATAGAATTGGCGACTAAAATTATGTTTAGTAGCCAAAAGTGGTATCCTTTTTTTTTTCTACTAAATAATTTATTTTTACATAAATTATGTTCAATAAAAAATAATTATGTTTATATATATACTTTTATATTAATACGGGTCTAAGTACTATATAAATAATATATGTTGCATATATAATCATATGATGTTATGGAGGCGTAGTGGAAAGAGTGTGTTGTATAAGGTTTATGGTGTGGGAGGTTGATGGTTTGAATCTCCACAAGAGCAGGGTGTAATTTTTTTTTTTTTTTGGAATGAGCTTTTGGCGACTAAATCTGTTTGGTCGCCGATTCCTTGAGTATTGGCGACTAAAACATTAGTCGGTAAATGTATAATTTAAAAAATATAATTGACTATTGGCGACTAAAAATTTAGTCGCCAAATGTATAATTTAAAAAATATAATTGACTATTGGCGACCAAAGTTTTAGTCGCTAAAGACTTGCTTTTTGACGACTAAAAGTTTTTTAGTCGCCAATACCTTTCCTGACTGTTTTCCAGCGACCAAACCGGCGACTAAAAAATTTAGTCGGGGAAGCTTAAAAACCGACTTTTGGCGACTAAAAATTTAGTCGCCAAATGTGTTTTTTCTTGTAGTGTCATACTAAGGGGAGTGTGAGAAGATTTAGAGGTTCACTTAATGGGCGATTCAAATATTAGATTTATTGGTATTCTTTTTTTATCCTTTTTATTTCATTATCCAGTATAATTTTTTATTAAAACTTATTTTTATTGATTAGATTTTACAAAAAAGACAATGTGTGTACTGCCCCCAAATAATTGGCATAAAATAGACATGATGATTCCATCCAATCAACGATCCTACTTTGATTAATCAGTTCTGTCAATTTGTATTTCTCTCATAAGAGTGGTAAACCAAAGTGTTTACATGCAATACATATTCAATCTTCTAAAAGGATGAATCCATAGCATGTGTAATGATATAAAAGTAAAAGAAATAACAACAAAGTGAATGCCCAAAGGCTACATTAAGTCCTTGGCTTGCCATAAGATCACAAAAGCGAAAAGAGCCTCATACTCTCAAGATGTTCCACATAGCATTTTTGGTTTAGACCCAACCCATTTGATATTTTGGATCCGGATTTCATTGTTTTGTACAGTTGTTCATGCCTTGTTTCTCCTTACTTTTCTTGGATTTGGCTATTGGGTTGTGTTGGTGGTGTTTGGAATAGGTTGGTAGCTTGTTTTTCAAATTGTTGCTGTCCAGAATTCTGCTTCTTCGCTCGAGCGGCACTTCTTGCGCTCGAGCGGTCTTTGTGAACTTCTAATACTTTTGTAGGTCTGCAGAGATATTGGGATTTGGCATTTTATAATCGAGCGATCTTTCTTGCGCTCAAGTGGTGTTGGCTCGAACAGTCCTTGTTGAGCTCGAGCGGTGGTCTCCTCTCTGCAAAACTTCTGGCATTTTGTATTCTTCACCCAATCGGTCCCATATTTTTGTGTCTAGACGTTTGAGCGATACTTCTTGCGCTCGAGCGATCAGTGTGTATATCAGTTCGCAAGGTCACTTTTCTCAATCACTTTTTCATCTCTCTTTCTCTCTCTCTAAACTTTCTAAAACCCTAGATCTTCATCCTCTCTCTCTAAAACTCTACTTCTCTCTGCAAATACACCTAAATCTGGCGAGTTCTTCACCCGTGTCCCTTTATTAAAAGGTAGAGCACACCGTAAGTTTCTTTTTGATCCGAACAAAGTTGGGTTTTGGGCGTTGTTGAAGTTTCATCACTCTCTCTCTCTCTCGTCTTTTAAACTTGAGGTTGGGATTCTTCGCACCTTCTATGAGTTTTAAGTTAGTTATTTGCGATTTCTAAACAATATTGTGATTTTGGGGATTTTTGAAACAAATCTAAGGTTTTGGGTTAAAGATCAAAAGAGAGGTTTTTACAATGGATTCTTGGAAATGTATTTGGTGTTGGAAACAAAGTTGAGTGGTGATAAAATGGTTGATTTTGGTACTTGAGATTGATATTTGAAGAAAAATGGATTTTGCCCTAATAATGTCAAATGTTGATTTTATATAAATTATGGAATTGGTGTTGGAAATAAGAAATTGGATTGGTTTTGATGAGGATGATGGAGTTAGATATGTATTTTCACTCATATCTCGACAATTTGGAAAGTGTATCTGTAATGAGATTTAAATATCTGTTTAGAAATATTTGTTTTGGGCTCTCAATGGAGTATAACTATGATTGTTATAGAAATTGCATGAGAATTAGGGGAATTGAAACTATTTTCTCATTCATTTGCATTGAGCATTATCTCACATTTATACATTGGAAATGTTTATTGTTTTGAGAAAAATGGATGAATCTGGGAAACATGTATTGTCTCCTTGAAATAAGTTGGCCTGAGTGTCCATGGTGACAGTCCTAAAAACCACGCGTATACATGGGTGTCAATCCCACGAACGAAATTTCCGTGAAAGGTTGTATTTGTTTGAGATTTCTAGAGTGTGATTCACTGCCCTATTTTCTATTGTGAAGGAAATGAATTATGATATTAATATGGCATTGCATGTTTTTTTTGGAAAGAGATTTAAAATGTTTTGGCATAAGCATTGCATATGCATCCACCCTATAGCTTTGTTAAGATTCATATACTGTGTTGGATTATCTCTACTGGGTTTTGGCTCTTCCTATGTGGGAAAACATTTCAGGTGCTGATAATATGCTTCCACCAAGGCAATAGCTTGGGAGGAGTTGGAGCAAGAGTTTCATTTTGTTGATTTTTTGTATATGTTTTGTATAAGCCAAGTGCCTTTAATTGTATTGGACTTGAATTCCACTTTTGTTGTAACCAAGCACTATCTTGGAAAGATATAAGCCTTAAGGGCACTTATTATCTATTTTATTCTCATATCTTATCTCTTGTTGTAACATATGCTATAGATTCAGGGTTAGACTTATGAATGTATAGCTGCATATGTTACCCTTTTGGTACAAGTAATTGGGATTAATGGAAGATAATTTTTCCATCGCATGCTATTAAGTAATTAATATTGTGGATGGTTTATTGTAATTATTTCAGGGCGCTACAACTTGGTATCAGAGTGTACCGGCTTTGCATATTTTGGGCACATGGGAAGTGGTTCTTACCACAATAGGTTTATCTCGCTAGATAGAGATGTTTGTATGTTTGGTATGCTATATGATAACATGCTTATGTGATTATATGGGTATGAGATTTAATTCTAAGATATTGATTGGGGCTACGGGTTTCTAAAAATCCTATTAGAAGACCACTTGATCACTACTGTTTCTAATTGTAACTCTCGCAATGCTGCGGGACGATCATTATCTAGGAAGGAAATTCATATGTGTTTATGTGGCTTCGTTCTTATGTGGAGTGAATTACTATTGTCCATTGCCTTAGGACATGAGTAAGTTAGCTTTGGCACATTTGTAAATGTGCTAATCTCTTTTGTTACCATCATCAGGATGTTAGGACGTAGACGTGGTGGTGGTAGGTGTGCTAGGCCTAGATGACATGAGGCGGTGTTACCGGATGAAATTCTAGTGCAGGAGGAAGGGGTTTGTTAGGCCAATGTGGCCGAACCAGTTGGTCAGTAGGCCATGGGCGTTTTGGCCCGTGAAACGGCAAGAGGTTTGCAGGAATCTATGGATATTCTCAGGGTTGAGAATTTAGTCCATGCCTAAGTTACTGAAGTAGGGTCGTCCTTCTTGAAGAGGGAGTTCTTTCAGTCTAATTCGGATATGTGTTTTAGGTGACTCAAAGGAGCAACTTAAGGCAAATGAGTGGTTAGAGTAGATGGTGAGAACGTTTGAGATGCTTGGCATTGAAGACGATAGGTTGAGAGTGACCTTGGCATCCTTCTAACTGAAGGGAGATGCGGATCAGTGGTGGAAGTATGCTTGTGGGCGCATTGGGGTGACTTGAAAGGCTTTTGTCAATGCCTTCCAGGACAAGTTCTTGCCTCCCACTGCTAGGGAGAAGTTGAGGGATCAATTTCTGAGGATCAAGCAGCTTAGTTTGCCAGTAGCTGAGTTTAAGGTAGCTTTCACTAGTCTCTCTAGATTTGCACCAGAACTTATGGCGACTAAGGAACGCCGTTGTATCGAGTTCCAGAAGAGATTGAGGACCGAACTTCTTTTCAAGGTAGCTGGGTCGATGATTAGGGACTACGGACGCCTTGTGGAGGTGGCGGCTTATCTTGAAACCGTAGTTCAGGTAGATGAGGAGCGGATGTGGGGCTCTAGGAGGAGTCAGGAGGTTCATGGGGAGAGTCAGGACAATAAGATGTAGAGGGGCCCTGCCCCACAACAGTCCCAGGCTGCACAGTCTAGATCCACCTTTCCTGTGCTGAGTTCAGGCTTAGAGAGAGGTAATCAGGGAGGCTTCTCTTATTTTAAGTATAGCTAGTTGTGTCACAACTCTCTAGCTCGCCTGTAGAGACAGAAGGGCAACAGGCTGCACCGTCTACTGCTCGTTCTCAGAGCCAGAGCTAGGGAAAAGGGTAGCTGCCTACCTGTTATTAGTGTGGGCAGTCAGGGCATATGAGAAGGTTTTTCCCTCATTCAGGTGGCACACCTAGTGCGTCTAGTTTGAGGCAGACATAGAGCCACCAGTTTGTACAGTCAGCACAGCCTTCGAGGGTCAATTAGGGGGCCTTTTCGGCCCAGTCAGCGTATAAAACTTATGCTCCAAGGAGTGAGCAGGTGGAGCAGAGACCTACAAGGCGTGTGTATGCTGTTAGCACGCCAGACTTAGTGCCATCGCCTTCAGTTGTGAAAGGTACTTTCTTGTAATGTAATTCTATTGCCAATGTGTTAATTGATATGGATGCATTCCATTCTTTTATCTTTTCTGCATTTGCATCGGCATTGGGGTTAGAAGTGGTTTGGTTAGCATCTCCACTCAGGGTAGAGTCTCTTGTGGGTGGTGAAGTTATTTTGGACCAAGGGTGTCGGGGTTGTGATATAGAGATTGCCGGTCGCCGACTTCCTTTTTCATTTGCATTGATTAGCATGTTGAGTTTTGATACTATATTGGGTATGGACTGGTTGTCATCGTATCGGGCTATCATAGATTGTTATCATCAAAGAGTTACTGTATGTACCTCAAGTGGTGATTGTTTTCATTTCATGGGGGACAGAGTCGATAGAGCCTTATTACTTGTGTGTGATCCATGTGGTCGGGGTGAGCTTAGTCTCCTTCTTGATACATTCTTGGGTGTTGAGAGCGATATGGTCCGAGTTGAGTTACCAAGGGTAGTTTGTGAATGCCCAGATGTCTTTCCCAAGGATCTCACTAGTTTACCACCTCACCATGAGATTGAATTCTCTATTGACTTAGTACCTGGCACAACATCGATTTCTATGGCATCGTATAGATTTGCACCTGCTGAGTTGAGTGAGTTGAAGATCCAATTCTAGGAATTGCTAGATAAGGGTTTTATCCACCTTAGTAGTTCGCCTTGGGGAGCACCAACTCTTTTTGCCATGGAAAAAGATAGTGCATTATGGCTTTGTATTGATTACCGGAAGTTAAACTGGGTAACTGTTAAGAACAAGCACCCAATGCCTCATATAGATGACTTGTTTGAACAGTTGAAGAGGTCTTTTTGTTTCTCTGAGATAGACTTGAGATCGAGTAATCACCAGTTGAGGGTAAGGGAAGAGGATATCTAGAAAACGACATTCCGTACGCGGTATGGCCATTACAAGTTCTAGTAATGCCTTTTGGGTTAACCAACGCACCATCCATATTTATGGATTTAATGAATCAGATCTTTCGTGAATTCCTAGACCGTTTTGTAGTTGTCTTCGTTGATGACATCTTGATTTACTCACCCTCTGAGGAAGAGCACAAGGAACACTTGCGAGTTGTGCTTGAGTTGTTTAGAGCCCACAAACTATATGCTAAGTTCGGGAAGTGTGAATTTTGGTTGAAAGAAGTAAAGTTCTTAGGCCATGTGGTATCTAGGGAGGCGGGACTGTAGACTTTTCTAAGATAGAAGTAGTACAAGAGTGGGAACAACCTAAGAATGCCTTCGAGATCCATAGTTTCTTGGGGTTAGCTGGTTATTATCGTCAGTTTGTGAAGGATTTCTCTAGGTTGGCCTCACTGTTGACTAGACTAACGAGGAAGGGAATCAAATATGTATGGAGTACTTGTGAGAAGTCTTTTCAAGAGCTTAAGGTTACACTTACCACTGCTCCAATGTTGATTATTCCAGAGAGGGGTTTGGGCTATTCTATGTATTACGATGCATCACGGGAAGGTTTGGGTTGTGTTTTGATGCAAGGGGGAAAGGTAGTAGCCTATGGCTCACGTCAGTTGAAAACACATAAGAAGAACTATCCTACCCATGATTTAGAACTAGCAGCTGTGATTTTTGCCTTCAAGATTTGGAGACATTAACTATATGGTGAGAAGTTTGAGGTGTTTTCTGATCACAAGAGTCTAAAGTACCTGTTTTCACAGAAAGATCTGAATTTGAGGTAAATGAGGTGATGGAATTTATGGAAGACTATGATTTTACGTTGCACTATCATCCGGGATAGGCCAACGTAGTGGCCGATGCATGTAGTAGAAATCTATTAGTAGTGTAACTTGTATTGCCATCTGAGAATGGGAGATGTTGGGTACTATTGGTGAGTTTGACTTGCATCTTGGTGAGTCTGTTGAGTCGGCAGCTTTGTTTTCGGTAGTTGCACAACTTACACTTGTGAGCTGAGTTATAAAAGCACAGAGAGGTGACCTTGAGGTAGAAACCATCTGGAGAAGATCTCTAGTGGGAAGGTAGAGAATAGCTTGAATGTGTATTCTGACTCGAGTGTTAGATACCTTCACCGTCTTTTCGGGCGGAGTCTTGCCGAGTGGAAGTACTCTGAGAGTTTCACCATTCACGCCTTACGGTGCACTTGGGAGGCACAAAGATGTATCATGACCTTAGCTGCCAGTTTTGGTGGAAGGGAATGAAGAAGGATGTAGTCGTGTTTGTGTCGAGGTGCCTTACTTGTTAGGAAGTAAAGGCCGAGCATCAGAGGTCAGTGGGTTTGTTGCAATCCTTGCCTATAGCCAAATGGAAGTGGGAGCATATCACAATGGATTTTGTTATGGGTCTTCGAGGACTCAACGGGATAATGACGCCATTTGGGTGGTGGTTGACCGATTGACCAAGTCAGCACATTTTGTACCTATGCACACAAGCAACTCAGTAGATTATCTAGCCGACCTTTATATTAGGGACATAGTTCAGCATCATGGGGTCCCTATGACTATTGTTTCAGATAGAGATCCGCATTTTACGGCTTGGTTGTGGTAGAGCCTACATAATTCCTTGGGCACTAGGTTGACTTTTAGTACTACCTATCATCCTCAAACGGACGGGTAGTTAGAGCGTACTATTCAAATCCTTGAGCATATACTTCGAGGTTGTTTCCTTGACTTTAAGGGGTCGTGGGAGAGGCACTTGCCTTTAGTGGAGTTTTCTTATAACAATAGTTTCCAATTGAGTATTGGTATGGCACCGTTTGAGGCCTTGTACGGCCGACCGTGTAGATCTCCTGTGTTTTGGGCTGAGGTGGGTGATGCACCTATATTAGGTCCTGAGTTAGTCTGGGAAACGACGGAGAAAGTCGCGCTTATCTGAAAGAGGTTGGTTGCAGCTCAGAGTCGTCAGAAGAGTTATGTTGACTGTATGAGGAAACCGTTGTCCTTTGAGGTGGGAGATCACGTCTTCTTGAAAATATCACCTAGACAGGGTTTGATGAGGTTTGGAAAGAGTAGGAAGTTGTCTCCTAGGTTTATTGGGCCTTTTGAGATCTTAGAGCGGATTGGGGAGGTAGCTTATCGTTTGGCCTTGCCGCCACAGCTTTCCCGGATTCATGATGTGTTTCATATCTATATGCTTTGGAAGTATAAGCCGGATCCATCACACGTATTAGATTGGATGGAATTAGAGGTAGACCAGGATGCCTCCTATGAGGAGAGACCGGTTAGAGTTTTAGACACTTGAGACCAAGTCTTGCGAGGCAAGACAATCCCTTTGGTAAAAGTGTTGTGGTGACACCACGGGCTTGAAAAGGCTACTAGGAAGCGTGAGGTGAAAGTCTGTGAGAAGTATCCGGACCTATTTATTGATGTTTGAACATGTATTGAAAACTTTGCTATGTTGATGAAATATAAACATTGCATATATTTTGGAAATGTGAATTGTATATTCAGTGTTGAAAATTCATTTATTATGTTAATGGGAGTAGATGACCGGTGGATGGGTCATAGTGTTGAGTTTGAATTACTATCATTGTGATAATCGGTTTACGCTTAGTTCTAAATGTTTGGTTTAAATTTTGGGTACGAAATTCCTTAAGGGATGTTATAGCATTTTTGGTTTAGACCTAACCCATTTGATGTTTTGGATTCGGGTTTCATTGTCTTATACAATTTTTCATGTCTTGTTTCCCCTTACTTTTCTTGGATTTGGCTATTGGGTTTGTGTTGGTGGCGTTGGAACAGGTTGGTAGCTTGTTTTTCAAACTGTTGCTATCCAAAATTCTGCTTCTTCGCTCGAGCAGCACTTCTTGTGCTCGAGTGGTCTTTCTGAACTTCCATTACTTTTGCAGGCCTGCAAAGATACTGGGAGTTGGCATTTTACGCTCCAGCAGTCTTCCTTACACTCGAGCGGTCCTTGTTGAGCTCGAGCAGTGGTCTTCGGTCTGCACAATTCTAAGAGTTTATATTCTTCGCTCGAGACAAAATTCCTACGCTCGAGTGGTACTATGTTTTTGTGTCTAGCGATTTGTGGGTATAGTAGTTCGTAAGGTCACTTTTTTGTCACTTTTTCATCTCTCTCTCTCTCTCTCTCTCTCTCTCTTTAAACTTTCTAAAACCCTAGATCTTCACCCTCTCTCTCTAAAACTCCACTTCTCTTCACAAATACACCTAGATCCGTCGAGTTCTTCACCCCTGTCCCTTTATTAAAAAGGTAAAGCACGCTTGTGGACTCACCTTTTTTTCGCGCCCTGCCTTTCGGAAAGGTTTGAAAAGAAGGCCTCATAGTTCGGACTTCCGCGGTTCTGAATCTAGTCTCACAAGTATAATGTGAAACTGATAAACACCAAAGAGTCCAAATCCGGCAAATCTTTTTGAAAATTCGATTTTAAATCAAATAATGCCGAAAATCGACTGCTTTGCTAGATACAGAGTCGCCACCTAAATATTTTTTATTTTGGGGAGATTTAGGAAACCCTGACTCGTGCTAAAGGCCACGTGTCCGTCATCACCAAAGTTGCCTCAGCTCGGGAACTTGGGTACGAGGGGGGAAGGTCATGAATTGAGCATCCCCGTTCGCCCGATCGAACATCGGCCTCTACTAATCATGATATGATTTTTTATAAACATTATGTGTACTTATTCCGGTTATTAAGCTAGCATTACTACGTGATGCGCACAATCAAATATAGACTAGTTTGCCCAATTTGGAACAAGTCAACTCATGTTTGTTTGTGAAAATGGTTTGAATTTTCCACCTCAAGTGGGCTTAAAGCCTGCAGTTTTGCCACCAAACATAGTGGGCTTAAAACATGATTTGCCACTCAACAAAGTGGGCTTAAAACGTACATTTGTTGAATCGTTCCAATTCAAACAACAAGCCTTCATCCACATGCATTCAAGCAGTTTAGCATTTAAGCACAGAGCCTCATGGCAAGCATGCTGGAGATGGCAACATTCATATTCATGCAAGTATGCTAAACCATAAAAACTCACCTAGTACTCCGAGCCAAAACATAAACTAGTTAGAAAGATGCATGATCCTAACTATACAAGATCCCTAATGCAACACATGCAATGTGCAATTATTAATAGGCTCGGCTATTATTATGGCATATGGATCGATTTAAATAACATGCGATTAAACATGTATTCAAATAAGATATTGAAATTGCGATGCAGTTTGAATGATGCGCCGAGCCTCGGTGCATGCAAGTCAAGATGAATGGATGCAAGCATGCGATATGCTAATTGAAATATGTCCCTAATCTAACCATCAAAAGCGATTAAATAAAACGGAGAAAGACGTGGGGTTTGAAAAACATACACACACGCACGCATAATTATTACAACATTACGCCCTTGCGAAGGAGGGTCCGAATGAATAAGAGCTAACTAGCTATGCTAATTAAACTAATCTAATTAAGCTAATTAGACTAATTATTATAGCACTTTAATTAACTAGAAAACTAATTAATTAATTTACAATACAAACGTACACGAACTAAGCAATTAAGACATTAAACTATGCTGCCATTGCTCCGCCTCAGGAAGTGAAAGATGCACATGCTCAGTTCTCGCTCGGGAAGACCACCGTTTCGAAGGCCTCTGTTTGCAGGGTTGAACATTTCTAGAACCTTTTTACCCCCCCTTACCAAATATTCTCTAAGGCTTGCATTAGTGGCCTGCCAACCATGGATGGCTGCTGCCGACCATCTACGGGCCAAAAATGTGTACTGCCGGCTAGAAATAATGCACTGCCTGCCACTGATGATGCACTGCCTGCCACTGATGGTGCATTGCCGGCCACTGATGCATTGGATCACCATGCTGCAACAAAGCACAAACAGAGCAAAAAAGGGGTTTTTCCTACAGTATCCCTTCTTATCATCTCAAAATCTCAAAAGAGTGACACGCTTAGATCCAAAACCACCAATCAAGAAATTTCATTACATGATGGCCAAAGATCCAAGTTGTACAATTTCAATAAATGCACAAATATGACCAACAAGACCACCACCCTATCATGCATGATCAAGGTCAATGGAGACTTAGGAAAATGGCACATTTTATCACTTTTGAGTATGAAATGTCCCATTTTTCTTATGTTCAAATTAACGTCCAATTTGAACACATGCAATGCAACACAAAGACATGCTTATCTTGTCACTTTTACTTGTCAATTTTGTTTATACATTTTAATTACCAAATCATTCTTTAATCCATTAAGTCCATTGGTGAGTATCCTCTAATGGAAAGAGGGCTCAAACTACATGTTGCCTTGGGCATAAAAGAGGCATTACACTGTTGGAAATGAACTCCCTAAGGGATTAAACCATTAGGTGTATCACCTCCATTTCACGCTTAGGCAAACAAGCGGCTTGAAACCACTTTCAAAGCAAATCAAAAGTGAAGAATTGGGGGGATTGCAGAGATTGATTAAGTGCTGGAAATAAGTGGTAAAAGCACTAAAACATGTAACCAACTCAAGCCAATGAGGGTTAAAGCCTTAAAACACTAAGCTAGTGAAGGAATTAACACTACAACCATGCCATATAAGGCTTGAATGAAACAAATAACCAAAAACAGAGGCAAAACAACCCTAAATATGGTCTAAAACATGCTGGACTTAAGCCACAAAAAGCTAAAATAATAAGCTAATACATGGAGTTAACTAGGCATACAAACAAGACACAAAGAGGGGAGGCTAACCCCTCCAATTTTGGACTTCAAAATGAGTTTTTTTACCACTGAAAAACCTCTGAAATTTAGTGGTTAAAAGGCCCAAAAAAGTTGGTTTGAAAGTGATGAACAAAGTCACAAAAACCTTTACAAGCAAAGAAACAAGAAGGGTGAGCTACCCTTTAACCAAAAATGGCCTCAACCAACACTTTTAAGCCATAAAAATAGAGCTTTTATAGCTCAAAACTAGCCTCAAAACAGTTGAAAGAAGATAGAAAAATAAGTATTAAAAGCAAGCTAACAAGATTAGTATTCTACCTCTTGAAGCAAAGAACACTTTTAGGCACAAGTTCAAGCCAAAACCACCTTGAAGAGCTCCAAGAAGGCCCCAAGTAACCTCAGCTCAAAGGTGGGAGGATTTGGTTTAGGAGATGTTGGTTAAAGTGTAGAGAAACTAAGCAAACACACACAAATTTTCAAGAGAGAGAAAAATTTATGTCTCAAATTTTTCTAACCCCCACACATGAGAGAGAGGGGCCCTATATATAGAAAACACAAAATTTCCTCACAAACATACAGCCATACATGTGTTGGAAGATGCATGAATCTGTGCAAATAGTTGGCACAAAATATCTGTAGGAAACACTGGTGGCCAGCCGACCATCAGTGATGGTCGGCAAGGCTTCATTGATGGCCAGCAAGGCACATCAATGGCCAGCAAAGGAAAAGTGGTAGCCGCCAGCCTCCAAGGATGGCCGACACGCCGTCTGAAACTTCATGCTAAAAATACCTAGGCATGGTCCAAATATGAGACAAAATGGATGTAGGGTTTGGAAAACTCAAACCTGTGGCGTTCCGCCGATGACTTCGAGCACTGGGCGAGCAATCAAACTTGTCAATGGATGTACCTGCAAGAACATCCAATTCTTAAAGGGCCGTAAAAAATGGGGTGTCTACAGTTGCCCTCTTTGACAAAACTCAGAGTCATGAAATGACATGAGTGAATGTCAAAGCCCATAGACGACCCATTTTGACAAGGCTGTAAGACTTGGACAAACAATCAAGGCAGAAAACAAATGGTTGCACCCACAGGTTGCCTACGTCCCTTTGTAAGGAATCAAAGTAGCGCAGTTCTGGGGCAAGATGCAAATAATATGCATGATGGAAGAACATAACTTATGATCAGGAATGAGACTATGCAATGAAACATTTAAATGCAAATCCAATGCAATGAAAATGCCACATTTAAATAGACCGAAATAGGGCACAACAATCTCAATCACAAGGAGTAAACAAACACGCCACGCATGGGAATTACGAGCCAAACCACATTTCATGTAGAAAGGGTGTAAGAAAATTATGCAAGCTTAACTACGTGACGCGTTGGAAAGACGAAGTGCAACGAAATCATCGGGCGTACTCGAGATGTCAAACAAGATCCTAACGCGTCGCATGTGGAAGAAAACAAGGATGGTGTGAACAGCGGGACGCACCCAAATGTTTTTAACCGAAGGACGGTAACTGAAGGCTGGTATGAACATCAGGACGCACACAAATGTTTTTAATCAAAGGACGGTAACCGAAGGATGGTATGAACATCAGGACGCACAAAAATGTTTTTAACCGAAGGACGCTAACCAGAGGACGTATAAACATCAGAACGCACACAAATGTTTGTAAGCGAAGGACGGTGGCTGAAGGATGGTATGAACATCAGGATGCACACAAATATTTTTAATCGAAGGACGGTGACCGAAGGATTGCATGAACATCAGGATGCACACAAATGTTTTTAATCGAAGGACGGTGACCGAAGGATGGTATGAACATCAGAACGCACACAAATGTTTTTTATCGAAGGACGGTGACCCAAGGATGGTTTGAACATTAGGATGCACACAAACGTTTTTAACCAAAGGACGGTAACTGAAGGATTTATCCTAATGCGTTGCACACAGAAGACAGGAGAGTCAAAGGATATAATGCCAAGGGCATGAATGATTTTACCTGGAACTCCTCTGAATGGACTGTACATACAATATCGTGCCTGTGTACAAAAGCATGCTATGAAACGACAGTGCATTTTCTATGCATGAAAGCATGAATGAAAGCATATTCTATGCAACAATAGAGAAGTGCATATTTTATGCAATAATGGAGGAGCGCATATTATATGCATGTGTAATGAATAGGAAACGTATATTCTATGCATGATAACAACTGAGATATAATGGCATGTTCTATGCGAACCAAACAATTTGAGAGCATATTCTATGCATGATTGACAACAGGAGCATATTCTATGCAAGATTCAAAGGCAAAAGCAATAAGCATGTTCTATGCATAATGCAAGAGCGGAAGCACATTCTATGCAACTAAAGTAAGAGCATGTTCTATGCGACAGTATCAGTGGAATGCACGTTCCATGCAACAACAAAGAAACACATATTCTATGCAATAACAAAAGCATATTCATCAAAACCAATTCAAGAACAACTTCCGATTTACCTCTCGGAAAAGTTGCAATATGTTAAAAAGGATACACCTTGCTTATGTTAATGAGTGACAAACATTGTGCACTGGAAATGCAATTCTAAGCTTCCATAGAGGCATTCTAAACCAAACAATGAACAATTCCTTTACTTCTTAGGATCCGAGGACATAAACAGAACCAGGGACACAGGGAAAACCCTTGGAAAGCCACCGGCCACAAGAGGGGGCCGCCAGCCACCTGCTAGCCACTGGTGTGCCTTGCCGGCCATCGACGGTGCCTTGCTGGCCATCGATGGCAAACTGAGGGTAAAAAGGGGTTTTCAGCTTGCGCCTTTAAGTATGGGTCATCACACCTCATTTCCTCACTTCTCCTTGACTGAAAATGCTCTCTCTCTCTCCCTAGGTGCTTTCCCTCTCTAGATCTAAGCCTTTTACGTGTTTTCCAATGCCCCACACAAACTTTATTCGCTAAATCCTCCTAGTTCTCTTCGCTTTGAACCGATTGGAATTTGATTTCGATGCTTCTTTTCTCATTTCCACCATTCTAGGCTCATTCCCCTCGAGTTTCTCTCGAGTTTTGTGCACTTTTCCCGGCTTTCACTTTTTCCTTCATTTTCTCTCTGTTAGGGTTGACTTTTTCTAAGTTTACCCCCTTTCTTCACATTTCTTCACTTCTCACCCATCTCACACCTATTTTCAGATGGCAGACGATTTTCTCATGATGGGTCTCCTTCCGAGCTTCCCCCATTAGACTTCAAGGTGGACATCGAGGCCGAGCCAGAGCCATTACCATTGAGTGTACGTCTTTTGATCCAACGAGGTATCATCCTCAAACACACATATTGCCCACTATTGGAGGCATCAATTGTTTTATCGATTTTGCAGACGACGCGCCAGAGGATGTCCTCTTGAGGGAGCCAGAGTCTCATTTATCGGCCATTGCCATTGAGGTACGAACTATGTTTCTATGCGTTTCTACCCTTAATTGTTTGCATTTCTTGCATTGCTTTCATGTGAATGTGTCTCATACACTGCCTTGAACTGATTGCATCTCATGCACTGCTTTGATTTGATTACAACTCATGCACTGCCACAGGGTGAGTCTCGCGCCTTTAGGGGCTATGGTGCGACGACTGCTCGAGATTGGTATGGCGAACTCCTAGCTGGAGTTCATGACATTGTTGACGAGGCAGGCTTCAGCCTCTTCTGCTCAAGTTTGACTCTGGTTACCGCAAGCCGTCCATTTTTTGGAGCGGTAGTGGAGAGATGGTGGGACACCACCAACTCTCTCCACATTTCGAACTCAAGGGAGATGACGATGACTCATTACGACTTTGCCATGATCATCGGCTTAGGCGTAGGGGGTAATCCGATTCCTCTCGATCCTGATATGGGGGAGTGAGAGGCAGCCTGGTTCGAGCTGCTTGGGGTACATCCACCGATATACCGGACAGGTATAGTGCGATACACCTGGTTCGAGGAGCAGTTCAGGGGGACCGAGCCCGAGACAATATAGGAGATAGAGCAGTATGCCAGGGGCTTCCTTATGTTCATCTTCGGTACCACCTTGTTGTCAAACAGGTGGAACATCGTGCGCCTGTATTTGTTGAGTGCCTTGGTGACTCTACATCGAGTTCAGTTTTATGATTGGGGTGGAGCCGGCCTCACCACATTATACGGATACATGAGCTTTCCTCCCGTTTGAGAGGGAACTTGGTTAGAGGCTACTGGCGAGCCTGGGAGGTACACATCTCAGTCCCCTCTTTACGTTTTACATTTTCTGCTCAGCATTTCTTACTTTACATCAGTTCAACACATGTGCTTTCTGCTTTACACTTTCTGTATCTGTTCATACTGCAAGCTTTTTGCTTTGCACTTTCTGCATCTATTCATACTGTATTGATTACATACCTCTGCATTCTCCCTGCAGCTATGGGTGTACGCATACTTCCCAACTCTTACCCCAGAGCCTGTAGATGAGGTTTCATTGACGGTCCCCTTTTCTCGGCATACTACTGCCAGCTTCGCGGTAGGATTCGTGAGCCTTTGATGTTTTTCCGCTAGTATTTCGACATGGTAGCAGCGCATGAGGTAATTCGAGACACAGTCGTTTTTGCTTTATGGCTGTTTTGATTCATACATTAGCAACTGACAGCGACTAATAACCTGTTCACTTTCTATTTTAGATCAGATGGCAACCCTGGGCTACGATACCGACAGGGCTTCAAGCCCAGTACCGTGCGGCTTGCGGCATTTCTCGCTATCATATCCTACTTAAGGGCCAGATTTGCTGAGCCTGGTTCCTAGGCGAGCGCTTCGTGGGCCAGACCATGGGCCTGCCTGTTCCGTTTATACCGATGGCACCACTAATGTCCAGGAGAGCGACAGACAAGCTATCTGCCGATGAGGTGATCCAGTTCATGGTAGGCTTGGAGGTAGAGTATTTCCGTGCAGAGGGCGACTACGCGGCCTTTATCCAGACACACTTGATACCGCCTCTGACCGGTGTTCGCGGGGGTGAGGAAGTGAGAGCTCCTACTGCGAGAGTAAGACGCAGAGCGACCCGGACGAGCAGAGCTCGTGGTAGAGGAGCTTCCTAGGCGAGGCAGGGAACTGGGTGGCTAGAGTTACCTACTACGCTCACATGTTGGTGGTATACTGGAGAGGCCTATCAAATCCTGATCGAGGCCGCAACAGCTGGGCATAAATACACCAGAGCCCAGGATGTACCCCCGGTATGTACCACATTTTTAGTCTTCTCATCTATTTCTGATATTTGTTTGTTCTGGACGTTAATCATTCCCAATGCATTACAGGCACCCCCAGGATATACTAAGGATCTGCTTGAGCTACAACGTCATTTTAGGGTATGATATTGAGGAGAGAGGCACTGCTTGGCTTCCATGGCATTCAGGTAATTTATTCAGTTTTCTTGCATTTCAATTATCAAATTTCCAGTGACACACTGAAACTTGACACGAGAACTTTCCCACACTGCACTGATACACTGCATTGAAATACTGCACTTTCATACTACATTCATACTCTGTACCTGACTTAAGCATATACTCATTCTGCCCCATACTTGCATCTGATACGCATATTGTGACTGGCAACGACAACTGCCTTTTCAGGTCCCACCCATACTGGGTGCGCCAGCAGGAGCAATACCAGGACAGCAGTGCCTCCTCCGGCGGCAGGAAGAAAGAGGCAGGCTCCAACACACGACCGAGGCCGAGCTAGGGACACCTGAGCTGAGAGTGGCCCTTCAGAGCCTATTCTAGACGATGACGACGCTGAGACTAGCGAGGCTGAGGAGGCGGCGAGTCAGCATGCCAAGTCATTCGAGAGTGGAGACGATGACGCTGGCTTGGATTTTGAGAGTGGAGATGCTGATGCTGAGGAGGGCTCTGAGGTGGAGAGCGGAGACGGTTCCGGTTCAGACTCCGATCCAGATTCAGATAGTGGCACCGATGGAGACAGTGCCCTAGAGTCCCCTCCTCTGAGGAAGAGGACGAAGAGGGCCTCTAGATCCTGAGATGGATGGCATTGATTTTTGTACTTTTGATTAGTTTCTTTTGGTTAGTAGTGTTAGGACATTGTACAGCTTCGGACATGTTTTATTTTCTTTAAAAACTTGTACTGCACCTTTTGTAAAAACAACCATGATCAGAATGAAAACCAGGTTTTTTTTTTATTTTTTTTAAAAAGTGTTGTATTTTGCATCATGAGCACCGCATTGCATGAAAAATGAGATTGAAAACCAAATACTTGTATTGTCACAACAGTCTGAATCAGGTAACGAACCGACCAACAACTGACATTCTAAACACAACATACAACTCGATAAATAAAACAAAACAACTCGATAAAATTGTTAAAAGGAAACAAAAGGACTCAACACAAGACCTGAAGACACACAAACAGCAGAGCAAAACACATGCATCCAACATTATTCTTCACAAAAGAGGACAACAGTCATGAGAGGAAAGTTGTCGGCCATAAGAGGTGAATGCCGGCCACATGCCGGCCATGAGGGATTGCCGGCCATCAATGGTGCCTTGTCGACCATCAATGATGCCCTGCCGGCCATCAATGTACAGGACCTCCAAATTGTTGACACCTGGCTCCCACTTACTGCCTTATCTTCTACAAAAAGCTAAGCTTCGTGATTTCTTCATTTCAGATGCAAATTCTTCACAAATGGAGCCATAATTTGCCGAAAAACTGTCGAATTGGATTGCAACTTTAGATGGCTCGAAAAAACTAAATTTTTGGGGTTTCGGCATAAATGCACTATTCCTGCTGAGTCGTTCTCCGCTTTGTTTTTCGTTCCTTCATGCCGCGGCTAGATGTTGGAACCCGGTCATGCACGACGTTAGCTTCGGGGGACAAGAGATATGCCCGACAATCGAAGAATTTCAAGCGCTAATGGAATTCCGACGCAATGAGGAAAATTTGCCTCAGCCCCGTTTTGGTCACATCCAAGCTTTGGGAAGGATGAGTCGGCTCACTTTGCATGAGGCTTGATCCTTGGTTCACAATGGAGAGCTGGACATCTCCAGTTTGATTCATCGATTTTCTGACGCCGGTGACCGAGGCGATCTTTTCTGGCGGGGTTTTCAACAACATGCCCTTTGTTTGTGTATGTTGGCACATTTTCTCCTTGCCCCTAGTTTCGGAGCGTCTAGCATTCGATTGATCGAAGTAGTCCAAGGTTTGAATGTGGGCAAGAGCTGCATGGGCTTGGTACTGGCTGAGACTTCGATGGGTTTAGACGCCTTTCATCGGCGAGAGACAACCAAATTTGCGGGAAGTCCACTACTTCTTCAGGTAATGTTTGCCACCCTTCTCATATGTGTTTCTCACATCACTCGGCACTCGTGCTCTGTTTTTCTCTCAAAGCCCTTTTCTCACTTTTTTCCTCAACACACACCTCTCTATTCTTTAATCTCTCGTTTCTATCATTCCTCCCCAGATATGGCTCATGGACAAGTTGAAGGTAGTGGATTCTTGCCCTGCATACTCAGCACGAGGCTACTTCTTTCGCCAACAACTAGTGGATTTCTCGAACAAGAGGTGGTGGTGCCATTGGATGTGCAACAGGTCTACTGTTGACATTGCTTGGCGTTGCCCCTGGTTTGATCTACCCGAGATGAGCTACAGCATGACTCGGCAACCAGGCATTCAGCTGATTGGCTTGACGCTGTGTTTTCTACTTTCCGTTTCAGTTCAAGTGTCAGTTCGGGCATGTCTAGACATGCCCAGAAGAAGGGGTAGAGTACCCAACTTCATTCCCAATCCGAGGTTCACAATTAGCTAGATATCCCACTACATGGAGGACGTGAGAGCTTCTGGCTCCTGCCCCTAGTTTCAACTGCACACTTTTTGGCGAGTGCCTAACTTGACTCGAAGGTGAGGCACAAACTGGGCGCACTTTAGCATCAGAAGCTTCCACAAGCACAAGGAGGGGGCGTAGGAAGACCTGACTTATCTATGCCCCAAGTTTATTGCTTTGATGTTACTTTTCAAGTTTTCTTTTTGAATGTAATAAAAGAAACTTTAATTTGTATCGAGAGTCGGAGAACTTTGTATTGAAATCAATGCAATTGAAGTTGTGAGCACTGGAATTTTTTACTTTTGGTCCAAAAATGGTCTAAGTTGTAAAAAGATTAATTTGAACAAAATCAACTTTTATTAAAACTTTTCCAAAACCATTTTCGATAAGGATCACAACTTGACACGCACAGAATCTATCTTCGAGATGTACAACCCTGAATCCATAAATGGAAAATTGCCCCTAGATTGAATAGCACTGCTCAGCACTATAGTTAGCTCTTCTCTCAGAGTAAGGATCACAACCAAACTTTCAAATAACGAATAGACAATGATGCCTTGATCAAACACATGGACACAGTTGATTTTAAGGTGTTTATGGCCGAGCTTCAGAATGAAGTTGTCTACGTATCCCGAAGATGGGAATCAGGCCTTCCGTAGTTCAGTTCGGGTTCACTTGAGTATTAACACTCTCCTTTTACGCTCTAACTTTTGCCAAGGCCACCCTTTCTGGGTTTTTAACCTTGCGAGTTCAGTTTTCTCTTTTTTTCAATTTTTTTGTGCTCTAACTTTTGCCTAGGTCACCTTTTCGGATTTTTGGCCTAGCGAGCCTCTCACGGGTAATATTTCTTCAACTTGTCCATGTTGATCAGCTGGGAAAATTCTAGGCCATCCAGGTCCATAAGAATCACAGCTCTACCCGACCAATTAGTTTTGATGATGTAAGGACCAGTCCAATTGGGTCTGAGCATGCCCATAGGGTCATGGACGGGAGCTTGGTTGTCTTTCAATACCAAATCCCCTTCCTTAAGATTTCTCAGACTTAACTTTCTTGTTAAAAGCCCTAGCAATCCTGCATTGATAACCTTGAACATGGTACAGTGCTTTCAGCCTTCTCTCATCAAACAACATTAGTTCTTCGAACCTGCTCTGCTGCCAGTCCGCTTCTGCTATCTGGCACTCAGCCATAACCCCCAGTTATGGAACCTCTATTTCAATCAGTAAAACAGCTTCCATCCATAAATAAGAGAGTACGAGTTGCCCCAGTAGATGTTCGAATTGAAGTTATGTAGCCCCAGAGAGCAAATAGCAATTTGTCTGGCCAGTCCCTGTAGGTTTCAACCATTTTCTGCAACATATGCTTGATGTTCTTGTTGGCAACCTTAACAGCTCCGTTGGTTTGCGGCTGATATGTAGATGACTTATGAAAAGCCACGTTGTATTTCTCCAATAAGTCGATCACTTCTTTCTTGAAATGGGAGCCATTATCTGAAATGATGTCATTCAGGACCCCATAACGACAAATGATGCTGTTTCGGATCAACTTAGCCACATGCGCTGCTTGTAACACTGCATAAGACTGAGCTTCCACCCATTTCGTGAAATAATCAATTGCCACCAGAATGTATTCGTGCCCATTTGACCCTTTCGGCGTAACTGCCCCAATGACGTCGATTCCCCAGACTAAGAAAGGCCATGGTGAAGTCATGTTGTATAGCTTCGACGGTGGGAAATTCATCGATTGGCATGGATTTGGCATTTGTGGCATCGCCGAACAAAACCAATTCAATCCTCCTCCATGGTAGACCATTAGTAACCTTGCCTAAGAATATTCCGGGCTAACATTACTTCGTTGATGTGTGCTCCACACTCTTCCCCATGGATGACCTCCATTAGGCGCTTCGATTCTTCTGCGCCGACGCATAACTTGTTCATCCCCAGATGACCCCTTTTATACAACTTACCCCCGCAGATGATAAATTGAACGGCCATCCGCCGTATTACCCTTTTATCTTTGGCATTTGACCCTAGTGGATAAACCTTCTTTTCCAAGAAGTTCCATATATCTTAATACCAGGGGTTTTGATCTTGAACTTCATCTATTGCGGCGATAGACTCGTAGGCCGGCATATATCTCTGTTCAATGATGATTGGATGCATCCGGACTCCAAACGGGATGTCTATCATGGAAAATAGAGTTGATAAAGTGTCAGCGAACCTGTTGTTCTCTCTTAGTAGATGCGTGAAGGTAAGTTTCTCAAACCTAGGAATCAGAACATCCAGGGTCTGGTGATAGATCTTCATCTTTTCTTCTTTGACCTTCCAGTCTTCTTTTGCTTGAGACACAACTAGGTTCGAGTCCCAGATGACGTCCAACCTTTTTGCCTCTAGTTCCAGGGCAGCTTCCAAACCAGCGATACATGCTTCGTACTCTGCTTCATTGTTAGATACCTTGAACTAGAGTTTGAAGGCCAAGGGTATATTGGAATTGGCGGGTGCTATCAGCAACACCCCTATTCCATAACCGTATTGATTAGACGCTCCATCAAAGTACATCGTCCAAATCTCTTCCTCGATTTGCAGAATAGCTTCATCTAGGAATAGGTATTCTATCTCTTCATCACCTTCCATTGGGTGATCTGCCAGGAACTCAGCTACCGCTCTCCCCTTGACAGACTTGTGAGTGACATACTTCAGATCAAATTTGGAGAGGAGAAGTAACCAACAAGCTAGCTTACCCGTAAGCGCTGGTTTCTCAAAGAGATATTTGATGGGATCTAATCTCGAAACCAGAATTACGGAGTGAGCTAACAAGTAGTGCCTCAACTTCCTAGTAGCCCATACCAAGGCTAAGCAAGCCTTCTTCAGTGGGGTGTAATGGGTCTCATAGTCCAGCATTTTCTTGCTCAAATAGTAGATGGCTTTCTCCACCCTATCCTTAGATTGTTGAGCAAGCATGCATCCCATTGTTGTGTCCGTTACTGACAGATATAGAATCAAGGGCTTCCCTAACTCTGGTGGTGACAACACGGGTGGGTGTTATAGGTACTGCTTGATCTGTTCGAAAGCGAACTGACATCGGTCATCCCATTGGAATTTCTTTCATTTCTTTAGGAGACCAAATAGTGGTTCACAAGTCAAGGTTAATTTTGAAATAAACCATCTTATGAATTGCATTTTACCCAGAAAGCCTCGCACCTCATTTTCAGTCCTTGGTCGTGGCATTTCTAGGACGACCTTGATTTTAGAAGGATCTACCTCGATGCCCCTCTGTGTGATCAAGAACCCCAGCATTTTCCCTGCTGTTACGCCAAAAATACACTTCTGTGGACTCAACCTCAATCTGTATTCTCTGATCCATTGAAAGAATTTCTTCAAGGCGGTGTAGTAGCCCTCTCTTTCCTTGGACTTGATAATCATGTCGTCCACGTACACCCCAACTTCTTTATGGATCATGTCATGCAGAATTGTGGTTGCAGCCCATTGATAGGTAGCTCTGGTATTCTTCAGCCCAAATGGCATCACCTTGTAGTAGTAGGTTCCCCACGGCGTGGTGAAAGTAGTTTTCTCTCTGTCCTCGGGTGTCATCAGAATCTGGTTATACCCGAAAAATCCATCCATGAAAGAGAGCAATGCATGGCCTGCGGTGAAGTCCACTAATTCATCGATGTGTGGCAAGGGAAAGTCGTCATTTGGACTGGCTCTGTTCAGATCTTTGAAATCCACACACACCTGAATTTTACCGTCTTTCTTTGACACCGGAACAATGTTGGCCAACCAAGTTGGATACTCAGATACTAGCAAGAACCCTGAATCTATCTGCTTGGTGACGTCCTCTTTAATCTTCAAAGCCCAATCCGGGCGTATTCTCCGCAGCTTCTGTTTGATAGGTTGGGCCTCAGGGTCAAGAGGGATCCGATGCTGTGCAATCTCAGGATTGATTCCAAGCATGTCTTCGTAGGACCACGCGAAAACATCTTTCAAATCTTTTTAATAAAGCGAGTAATCGCTCGCGCTCCTCCGAAAGACCAAATCTAGACCAGACGCGGATCCTTCTCAGTTCCCATGTTAATTGAAATGATTTCATGAACGAGGGGTTTTACAAACCTCTCATCCTCTCGATTAATCAAATGTTTCAAAACCAGAGGAATTCTTTCCTCATCGTTTTCATCAAAATTTTGAAAATCATGATCAATGCAATATACAAAAGGCACAGAGAAGTACTCAGAATTTGCAGTGGTATTTACATTCAAAAGATCCAGCTCATCCAGTTCCTCGGTTACAACCGAATCAAAAGAAAAGAAAAAAGAAGACCTGGACAGAACCTCGGCATCCGGGTTATCAACCCCAAGAATACCGGACCCAGACTCAGAAGAACTAGAATCTAATTCTGACTCCACAGACTCTGTGGAATCAGATTTTGGTTCACTACCTGACTCAGAACTACTTGATAGAAAGCCCTCCTCCAACTGCCAAATGAGGGACGGTGTGTCAGATGCATCTAGAATACCATTGGAAGGGTTCGCACCCGGTTGGTCTCCGATCATGGAAATGGTTAGGTCATCCCCCAAGCTCTCTAAGTTGATCTGAGGATCTGAAAGGAGACATGCCAATGCTGCTTCTACTTCAAGTTCACTGCTGTTGGAATCACTTTATGTGCTATTTGTAGCCTCAGCAGTTTGTTCAGTCTGTTCCTCTGTGTCACTCTCTTGCAGCAGCAAGTCAAAGAAAATTTCAAAACCGGGAACCCGCTGCTTCTCAAAGTTGAACCAAGGCTCAGGGAAACTGCAGAATGGGAAGTCCTTACCCTCTTGAACAAAATGATCATTCATAGTTCCCTGAATTAGTCGGTGCACAAGCTCATAGTGTTTCCTGGTTTGTTTAACTCTGGCTCTTCTGGCCATCTCTTTCCCTTTCCTCACCCAGTCCTATTTGGTGGGTGTATAGCTAAGACCAAAGGCATGCGGGTTATGTGGCATGTCGGCCAATGCAATAACGCCCTTCCGGTTACTTCTTCCTAATCCTAATAAGATATACAGATTGGGCGCTGATATATAGGCTCTCATCAACAGCCAAGATATTTTACACTACCCAAGCCTCAGCCAAGGTAAACCCCAAAATGAAAACATCGCACAATTTCCAGCACAGGTGTAGCGATCTTTGGCGGAGGATGTATAGATGAATTCCCGAACACTATGGCCACCCCTTTCCCATGGGGGTACTTTAGCATTTGGTGGAGAGTGGAAGAGATAGCTTTCACTTGATGCAGCCAGGGTCGCCCAAGTAGTAGGTTGAAAGTGGCCGGAACATTCAAGACGTGGAACTTAATATCTTGTTGAGCTGGCCTGACCTGTGTTCTGATCTGAACTGTTCCCATCACCCCTTTGTTTGTGTTGTCGTACGCTCGGATCACCTGGGCTGTAGGCACAAAATCAGCTGGCTTCAAGCCAATAGCATCCGGGTTATCCTGTTGAGCCAGTGTCGACTAACACCACTGGTATCCACTTTTCTTGGGACTCCATTGATGTGTAGAGAGGCCTGTTGTGTATAGAGCCTTCCGATGGCAATTCCTTGTCGAAAAAGGTCAAAGTTGGTGCAGCGCCTCCCGGGAAGACTAACCCCACAAGTTGTTCCGGGGTAGTCTCAATAGACAACTTGGCTTTGTCCATCGCCGACAGTACATCTTGTCTGTGGACCCGCGAAGCCATAAGCAGCCTCCAGATAGATATGTCAGCTTGAATCTTCTTCAACTGTTTCAGTACAGCCTCTTCCTCCAACAGTTTTTGCTTTTGTTTCTCTACCTCTTTGTCCTTCCCAGATGCCTCAGGTTGGTCCAGATGTGGGGGTTTGAAATATCGGCCATTTCTTGTCATGTGGTCGACTTCTTCTACATACCAGGTGTTGTCAGGAAGGCCTTCACCCCAATCCTTGTCAGTGTGGGCAAGATGCAGATCATCATCTTTCCACCAAATTTCTTCGGCAACAGACAAGCAGTTGTCCGGCTCTGTTTGGGTCGTCTTTTCATCACAGATTTCCCCCGTAGGCTCTTGGGCCTTTCCAACCTTCTGTTTGTTTTGATCCACTTCTTGCTCAAGGCATCTCAATGCAGCTTCTTGCTCTGTAAGTACAGTGCTAACCATGCCCAGCTCCTGAGCCACTTGTTCTACACCAATGTTTTCCGGCAGTTTACCCTTTCCATCGGCCATTCTGTTGTTCCAACTTTAGTTCAGCTACCTCATCTACATCAGGTTCATTACTTAGCCAACTAGAATTGTCTGTTGACCCGTTCAGATCAAACCAATCAATATGCACGTCCCCTTGATCATGCTCATCAAAGAACTGCAAATTGTCTATATCCTCCTCTAGGCCGGTTAGATCATCTAATCCCTGGCTTGGTCCATCTTCTCGGACTAGACTGACCTCCATCCTAGCCGGCAACACCACTTTCGGCTTATCTTGGTTGATTGGTACAATATAGCAGCTTAGGTTGTACGTCCCTTTAGATAAGTCCTCAAAGCTATCAGGCCACAGACTGATATTTTCCATCGAGGCTGACCTCCCTTCATCTTCCATTGTTACCACCACTGGTTCAGGTGGGAGTGAAGACATGCTCACCATGCACAAGTCTGTGCTCTCACGGATGAACAACGCCGACTTAGGTAGGTGGAAAGGGGTGATATATATACTGGGGTTGTAAGGGACGGCCAGTGTATGGACGAGGTTTATATGCCGGGGTGGAGGGGCTTGGTTATGTGGTGGGAGAGGATTTGTAGTGACATTGGGTTTTTCAGGAGGTGTTATCACCTTATTGTGAATGAGATCTTGAATCTCATGACACAGTCTGTAGCACTGATCAGTGTCATGACCATGTTGTTGATGAAAATCACAGTATTTGGCTGGGTTGTGTTTAGGTAGGGGAGGATCGGGCAGTGGGCGTTGTTCTAATGGCTTAAGATGCCCTTTTCTCATCAGGACCCCTAGGGCTTTGGATAAGGACAAGTAAAGCAGGGTAAAGACCCTCTGGCCTTGGGTCTGATGGCTTGAGGCTTGTGAAGTTGCGTTGCATGTACTGGCAAAAAGGTTAGCAGTTTTAGGTGTGGTGGTGACCATACCTACATCTGAAGGCTGTGCAGCTGCGCTACGCTAGTAGTCACATTGGAACTAAGTGTGAAAGCCCTCTTGGGCTACTTCTTCTCATCATTTATCAACCCTTGTCTCATTGCATCGTCAATGTGAACTCCTATCTCATAGAGATCAGCAAATGTGAACAAGGGCAAGACAATCATCTTCTGCAGCAATCCCCCCTATAGGTTGCGGACGATCATTCTGATCTGATCTTTTTTGGATGGCCAGGTAGTCATTATAGAAGCCTTAGCCCTCAACCGAGTCACAAAGTCTGAGAAACCCTCCTTTGGTTCTTGGCAGGTCACTTCAAGATCACGGGTAGTGACCTTGATCTGAATATTGTAGGAGTACTGCACTACAAAGGCCTCAGCCATTTCATCCCAATTCCTCTTCACAAAGTCTTCAAGCTTGGCATGCCAGATGGCTACTATACCTGACACAGTTCGGCCAAAAAACAATAGTTTCTGCAGTCTAGAAAGACCCATTGGTCGTAGGATATCCGAAAATAACTGTAGATAGACCATAGGATCCCCGAAACCATCAAACCGGTCTATGTGCGGCATCTTGAATCTGTCTGGCAAAGTCACTGCCGAGTCAGTATAGCTATCCTCAATATCAGGGATTGAATTCACACCTTGTGCCCGTTTGAAGAGTTTTTCTAACTTGCTGACCTTCAATGCAGTAGGGTCAACCTCGAATTCAAACGACGCCTCTGTCTGGTAAACTGGTGCCTTGGAGGTCTGAGGTGGGATCGGATCTGCTTGAGTGCCCGCATTTTCCTGGACATTAATTGTGACCCCGGTGCCGGAATTCCCACTGGGGGTGCACGGGTGTAGACCGCTCGAACTTCCTCCACGCGCCCCCCTTTTGGAGAGGGCGCGAATTTGGTTCATGCTACTACAGTTCGGACTCCTGTCATGGTTCTGTATCTAATCTCACAAAGTGCAATGTAAGACTAATAAATCACCAAAGAGTCGAAATCCGGCAAATCCTTTTGGAAAATCGATTTTAATCAAGAAGTGCCAAACATGGACTGCTTCGCCAGATTTTAGAGTCGCCACCTAAATATTTTATTTTGGGAAATTTAGGAAACCCTGACTCGTGCCTAAGGCTACGTGTCTGTCATCACCAAAGTTACCTCGGCTCGGGAACTTGGGTACGAGGGGGGAAGGTCATGAAATGAGCACCCCGCTCGCCTGACATGATATGTTGTTTTTGAAAACACATGTGTTCTTATTCTGGTTATTATCTAACTTACTATATGATGCGCACAACATACAAGTATAGACTAAATCACTCGATTTGGAACAAAACATCTCATGTTTGTTTGTGAAAATGGTTTGAAAGTGCTACTCGCAAGTAGGCTAAAGCGTGGATTTGCCACCCTCAAGTGGGCTTAAAAAACATGATTTTGCCACTTCGCGAACTGGGCTTAAAAACTCACAATCATCGAGTTGTTCCAATTCAGGCAATCAAGCCTCCACCCACAGGCATTCATGCAGTTAAGCAAATAAGCAAATAGCCTCATGGCAAGCATGCTATCATGGCAACACTCACACTCATGCACGGATGCTAAAGCATAAACACTTACAGTGTACTCCGAGCCAAAACAAAAGCTAGTTAGAAATCATGCATGATCCTAACTATATAAAATGCCTAATGTAACACATGTAATAATGCAACTAAATAGGCTCGGCTATCTAATCATGGCATACGAAGCAACTTGATAACATGCTTTGAAACACGTGTTCAAGTAAGTATTGAAATACAATGCAGTTTGAATGATGTGCCGAGCCCGGTGCACGCAAGACAAATGAATGATGCACGCGTGCAAGCATAAGGTATGCTAATCGAGATATGCCCTCAACTAACCATCGAAAGCGGTTAAATAAAAGGGAGAAAGAAGTGAGGTTGGAAGACATTCACACACACACACGCACCCTTATTACAACATTTTGCCCTCTCGACGGAGGGTCCGAATAAGCTAAGCTAATCAACTAATCTAATAATCTAATTAGACTAATTATTACGCAACCAAATCGAATAACTAGCAAACCAATTACTAATTATTACAATACTTTAATTAATTAACAAATTAACTAATCATGGCATCTTACTAAGCATGTACGATATGTAAACTAGGCTGCCTCAGCTTCTGCCTTGAACAATGAAGGATCCATGCTCTCGGTTGCCGCCTCGAAACGCTTTCTGGTTTGCTCTTGAGAGGCTTGTTTGCAGGGTGCCTTTAGGAACTTTCTACTCCACCTTACCAAACCAACTCTGAGGAATCCAGCAGTGGCCTGCCGGCCATGAGAAGCTTCTGCCGGCCACCTGCCGGCCAATGATGTGCACTACCGGCCAATGATGAAGCAGTGCCGGCCATCTGAAAGGCACTGCCGGCCACTAGTGTGCTGCACCACCATTCTGCAACAGAGCACAAACTAGAGGAAAAGGTAGGGTCTCCCAAGGGTATGTACGTACTATGCCACTCCATATCACCTCAAAACATCAAGGGAGAGGCACCATTGGATCCAAGACCATTAATCAAGAATCTCAATGCATGATGGCCAAAGATCCAACTTGCACAAATTCGATGAATGCACAACAAACAAGACACTAAGACCACGTCCTTATCATAAGTGATCAAAGGCAATGGAGACAAAGGGGATTGGCTCACTTTCATCACTTTGAGTATGAAGTGGGCCAATCTGCCTTGTGTTCAACATAACGTCCGGTTAAACACGATGCAATGCAAACAACACGCTCTTCTTGGCATGAAATGCAAGACTCTAACATGTAAACAACGCATGCACAACATGTTAAGAGATTTAAGCATTAAAAGTAGTGAAGGATACAACACTAGGACCATGCAATATAATGTTCAATGGACTAAACCAACCCCAAACAGACCTCATGCATGCCAAAACAATGGCCAAAATGATCTAAAATGATATCATGAAAGGCAAGAGAATGATATTCATGCATTGGCTCACAAACAAGGCATAATGCTCAACTCTCAAAAGCATTGAAAGAGTGATAAACATGAGAGTATAAGAAGGATATATGCTCTGAAATTATGTGCTAAATGATGCCATATCACATAAACATCACAAATATGGCATCCTAGAAGACCTAAAGCACAAGGCTAGTAGAGAGCACTACACAAGAAGTATGCAATACATAGCCCAAACAACCAAACCAGCTCTAGACAGAGTTCAACCATGCCAAATCAAAGGCTAAAACATGCTAAAATGATAGCCCAAAAGCTTAGACAAGCATGCATACGTATTGGCTCACAAACAAGGCATAAGGCACATCTCTCAAAAGCATTGAAAGAGTGGAACATGTGAGAGTGTGACCATGCTATATACATTGAAATCATGTGAGAAATGAGGTTAAGGCATGCAATCATCACATTCAAAGCATGTTAGAGGCCTCAAACACAAAGCTAGTGAAGCCCAACTACACTATAGCTATACAAAGCTAAGCATACATGACCAAGACCACTTAAAACAGACCTCAAGCTATTAAATCAGTGGCAAAAATGTGCTGGAGCAAAGCTAACACATGCTAGAATGATGAACTAAAGCATGAAGCATGTTAGGCCAACAAACATGATTGCACTACAAGTACCAAAAGCAAGCAAGAGGTGACCCAAACACCCAAAAATAGAGTTAAAGCACATCAAAAAAAAGCTAAAAACATTCTCGAACTAAGTCACAAAAGAGTAGAAACACATTCTCGTTTGATAGGCCAACAACACAAGCAGCAAGACAAGAGGAGAGGGGACCACCCCCTCCCATTTTGGACCTCAAAACCACCTTTCCACCCCTAAAATTCCTCTAAGTTTCAATGGTAGAAAGGCCATGCAAAGGTTATTTGTAGACACCCCATTTTTGACCGACCTTAAGACTCAGACGTCACCGATTGAGCGCTCGGTGATGTTGCATGTTGTGCTCGTTCAGAAGTCTCAGAGTCGCGGCCGTGCGCCCTGCCTCCGAACTTCCGAATCCTCTTCTGTGCCTTGTCTCGGTTTGCGAACCAGACTCGGTTTTCTCTGTTTTCTTTCCTGAGGGAAGGGAGAGGTCCCGTAGACTATCTCTCAGTGGCCGTGGGCTACATTTCGTGGCCGTAGGCCATTTTGCCCATTTCGGAGCCCGGTTCCCAGTTTTCGGAGCCGTCGGGCCGTGTGCCTCGGTTCGGGACCGCCCAACCATCTCTGATTCCTCCGGTTCTTGGCAGGTACCTCTGTTTTGTCATAACGAGGAACCCTGGGGTCTTGAATACCCACTTCGTGGCTGAATGCCACTTTCGGTGCTTACAGCCGGTTTTCGGGCCCTGAACCTCGCGGTTTGGCCCCCGAACATTCATTTCGCATCGATTTCTGTTCATTCTTGGCAGGAACCTCTGTTTTGTCATAACGAGGAACCCTGGGGTCTTGAATACCCACTTCGTGGCTGAATGCCACTTTCGGTGCTTACAGCCGGTTTTCGGGCCCCGAACCTCGCGGTTTGGCCCCCGAGCATTCATTTCGCATCGATTTCTGTTCATTCTTGGCAGGAACCTCTGTTTTGTCATAACGAGGAACCCTGGGGTCTTGAATACCCACTTCGTGGCTGAATGCCACTTTCGGTGCTTGCAGCCGGTTTTCGGGCCCCGAACCTCGCGGTTTGGCCCCCGAGCATTCATTTTGCATTAGTTTTTGTTCAATTTTGGCAGGTACCTCTGTTTTAGCATCAGGAAGATTACTGGAGGGTGGGAGGCCAGCAATTATCTCAGATAACCAGTTATGCTCTTCCGGCGCCCGTTTTGCTCACTTCCGGGCTAATGTTGAATACCCTAGGGCCATTTTCTTCCAACCACAACTACATATTTGTGATGAGGGCACATGGGAGGACCCTAAAAGGTGATGGCCGGCCAGTAATTGTGTTTTTCATTTTTGAGCCTCTCTTTCAAGTTGAATGTTGTGTCTCCTGTTTCAGAGTTGCCAAATTCCAACCATGGGACCTTGTTCTACACACCTGGGAGGACACCAAAAGTTGGTGGCCGGCCATTAATTGTTGACTTCATTTTTTGCCATGGCCGGCCGGCCATGGAGAGTGGCTGGCCGACCAGTAGGGTGGCCGGCCGGCCACCTTCAAGAAATCCACCTGGCCGGCCAGCTTTCTGCTTTTGAACCCTTTACAGCTGTCCAGCTGCTTTTCAAAATATCCCTGTCCTTCGGGGGATATTTTGGGAGGGAAAGCTTGGATGCATTTCCCTCCCCTTTTACACCCTTTTTGGTCCTCTTAAGGGGCTGGACAGCTCCTTTGTTGAGGTGACAAAATTTCATCTCAAGAGCCTCTCTTCCAAAACCTCCATTTCCATGGCCAAAAACCCTAAAAAGCTTCAAGTTTCTAGCTCCTCTCTTCATCAACCCTAAGCACCACCATCACCACCTCCATTTCAGCAGCAAAGGAGTGATTTTCAAAGGCTAGGGATCAACAAATTGAAGCCAAGAAGCCATCAAAGCTTGATCTTCAAGGGTAAGTCTCAAATTCCCTTTTTCTAGCTTATTTTTGCTTCAATTCTTTACCCTATTTTCTCACTGTTTTAGGCTCTGACCCCTACTGATTTTAGGCTTATTTTGAGCCCCTCTAAAACATTGTAGAAGGGCTCAACCTTGTTTGACATCTCTATCATGCACCTCTTTCAATATCACTCTTTATGCCAATATTTTGCATGCTTTGTTTGGATTATGAGTGATCCATTTTCGAGCCTGATATAAACTGTGAGTGGGCTTATTTTGAGCCCATATTCAATATTGAAGAAGGGCTCAACCATGTTTGGTGGTTCTATCATGCACTTGCTTTGTAATTCTTCCAATTTACCGTAAAATTGCATGGTTTCTTTAGCCTATTTGAAGTCTGATTTTGAGCATGCCATTAACTGAGATTGAGCTTATTTTAGGTCCCTCTACAACATTGTAGAAGGGATCAATCTTGTTTGGGGTCTCCATGTTATACTTGCCTTTATATCTCTCTTTGACCCCATTTTTGCATGCCTTTTTGAGCTTACCTAGCTTCTGTTTTGAGTCTTCATCAGGCCTGGAAAGAGCCTTGTTTTGGCCTTCTTGTCATGTTTTGTTAAGGGTATTAGGCTATTTGGTGCATGCTTTTGGTACTTCATGTAATACCATCTTTGATTCCGTAAAATTGCATGCTTTATTAGGCTTTCTTAGCTTCTGTTTTCAGCCTTCATCAGGCTTATAAAGTGTCTTAAAATGAACCATTCTTCATGTTTTGTTAAGGGTCCAAGGTTGTTTGATGCATGCTTTTGGTACCTCATGTTATAGCCTTTGTTGGCTCATTATTTTGCATGCTATGTTTAGCCTATCTACATACTGAATTGGGAGATGTCATCTCTTGTAAATGTGCATATTTTTGGCCCCTCTTTAATTTTTTAGAACTGTTTTTTTCAGTTTGAGCATTGTACACATCATTTGCTTCATTATTCCCCTCTTTTCCCCCATTTTTGCATGCTATTTTTGCCATACTTGTGATTGTTGTTTGGCCATTCTTTGTGCTGGAAAAATGCTAGTTTAGGGGCTTCCTAGCATCTGTATTTACATGTCGTGTCCATATTGTGCATGTTTGGCATAGCTGTAGGCCATTTCGGGTGCATAACATTGCATTTCGGGCATCGGATGTAATTTTGCTATAATTCGGGGACTATTTTTGCATCATTTTGGCTGCTGAAATTTGCATTTCCCATATGCCATATGCCACGTCTCATTGTGTATGTCATTTGCATTGCATATGCATCGCCTCGGTTTGCGCGCCCGTGGGCACGCATTTCGAGGCATCTCATTTTCATCCATCGGCGTCTTATGTGAGTGTAGCTGAGGCTCTCTCATGTTGGTATAAGTCCATTCTGCATTCTGTATGCCATTTTCGCAGCATTGCATTCCGTATGCCATTCTCTCGGTTTGCGTGCCCGTGGGCACGCACTTCTAGGCATTTCATTTTAGCCTCATTATATATCATTTCCATGTCATTTTGCATTCCGTATGCATCGCCTCAGTTTGCGCGCCCGTGGGCACGCATTTCGAGGCATCTCATTTTTATCCGACGGCCTCCCGTGTGAGTGTGGCTGAGGCCCTCTCATGTTGGTATAAGCCCAATTTGCATTGTGTATGTCATTTCATGCTTTAATGCATCGCCTCGGTTTGCGCGCCCGTGGGCACGCATTTCGAGGCATCTCATTTTTATCCGACGGCTTCTTATGTGAGTGTGGCCGAGGTCCACCCATGTTAGTGTAAGTCCATTTTGCATTCTGTACCTCATTTTAGCTTCATCGCATTCCGTACGCCATTTTCTTGATTTGCGTGCCCGTTCGCACGCATTTCGAGACATCTCATTTTAGTCTCATTGTTGTCATATTTCATGCCATTTTATGCTTTAGAATCATTTTCTCGGTTTGCGTGCCCGCGTGCACGCATTTCGAGGCATTTCATTTTCATAGCATTGTGCATACTAGGATTGCATTTTAGTTGCATTCATGCATATCATGCATATTGCATCGTGTTCGGGATAGGAGTTAGCCCGGGCACGGGAAACGAGGCACGTTTCGTACTCCGAGTGACGGAACGAGTCTCAATTTCCCAGGTGTAGACGTCCCCCGAACGCCCCGGGAGGGTTAAGTCCCGTTCTGTTCATATTGGGGTCACTACAGTTCAAGGACTCAAATGTCACGGTTCTTAATCTTGAACCAAAGAGTCCAAATCCGACAAATCGTTTTGAAAACAGATTTTTTGAAAGAAGTGCCAAACATGGACTGCTTCGCCAGATACAGAGTCGCCACCTAAATGTTTTTTTTTATGGGAAATTTAGGAAACCCTGACTCGGTGCCAAAGGCCACGTGTCCGTCATCACCAAAGTTGCCTCGGCTCGGGAACTTGGGTACGATTGGGGAAGGTCACTTCGTGAGCACCCCCGCTCGCCCGGTCAAAGACCGGCCTCTACTAACCATGATATCTTATTTTGAAAACATTGTGAGTTCTTATTCCGATTATTAGCCTAGGTTACTATGTGATGCTCGCAGCAAACAAGTATAGACCGAGTCGCCTGAATTGGAACAAAACATTTCATGTTTGTTTATTTGAAAATGGTTTGATGGTGCTACCCGCAGGTAGGCTAAGACGCGGATTTGCCACCCTCAGGTGGGCTTAGAAAACATGATTTTGCCACTATCTAGTGGGCTTAAAACAAACATTCAACATATTGTCCCAATCCAAGCAACTCAACCTCCACCCACAAGCATTCAAGGCAGTTATATCACATAAGCATATAGCCTCATGGTAAGCATGCTATCATGGCAACACTCACACGCATGCAAGGATGCTAAAGCATAAAACTTACCGAGTACTCCAAGCCAAAAATAGAAAACTGATTAGAAATCAATGCATGATCCTAATATACAGGAATGCCTAGTGCAACGCATGCAATAATGCAACTATAGCAGGCTCGGCTATTCTAAATATGGGATATGGAATGCAGCAACTAACATGTATTCAATTTGGAATTGAAATACAAATGCAGTTTGTATGATGCGCCGAGCCTGGTGCGTGCAAAACAGATGAATGATGCAAACATGCTATCATACTGTATGCTAATTGAAATATGCCCTATATCTAACCATCGTAAGCGGGTAAATAAAAGGGAGAAAGACGTGGGGTTGGAAGACATACATCCCACTCACCCACACTTATCACAATTATGCCCTCGCACAGAGGGTCCGAATAAATAATAATACAGTCCGAAATGAAAGAATAATACAGATTAACTAATTAATGGACAAATTAATTATGAAAAAAAGTAAAACTGGCATGCAAGCCAGGGACTGCCTTGCTTCTGATGGATGATGTATGCCAGGCTGCCTTGGCGCGGAAATCCACTGGGATGCCCCAATTAGCCTCTGTTTGCGATATTTCTCGAAATGCGTGCCAGGTCTCGGAAGACTGCTGATCCTTGATTTTGCTGCAACAGAGAGCAGGAAAGGGGCATAGCAATGTATTTCACAAATATATGCATGCCTCGATCCTCGTGCCACAAATCACGCATATTGTTGCATGATGGCCGAGGAGCCGATTTGCACAACTCAATATAGGATGAATGCATATGAATGCTACAACAAAACCTAACTCCATCATGGGTAATCCGGAGTGTCGGTGACTTGGGAATTGAGACCCGTTCCGTCACTCGGAGTACGAAACGTGCCTCGTTTCCTGTGCCCGGGCTAACTCCTATCCCGAACACGATGCAATATGCATGATATGCATGAAATGCAACTAAGATACAATCCTAACATACACAATGCTATGAAAATGTGATGCCTCGAAATGCGTGCACGTGGGTACGCAAACCGAGGCGATTGATCCTAAGACATGAAATAACATGGAATATGATATACAATGAGACTAAAATGAGATGTCTCGAAATGCGTGCCCACGGGCACGCAAACCGAGAAAATGGCATACGGAATGCAACAGATCTAAAATGGCATACGGAATGCGATATGGGCTTATACTAACATGAGAGGGCCTCAGCCGCACTCACACAAGAGGCCGTAAGATGAAAATGAGTTGCCTCGAAATGCGTGCCCACGGGCGCGCAAACCGAGGCGGTGGCATACGCAATGCAAATGACATGAAAAATGCAAATTGGGCTTACACTAACATGAGAGGGCCTCGGCCGCACTCACATAAGAGGCCGTAAGATGAAAATGAGCTGCCTCGAAATGCGTGCCCGCGGGCGCGCAAACCGAGGTAATGTCATAAAAGCATGAAATGGCATGAAAATGCAAATTGGGCTTTACACTAACATGAGAGGGCCTCAGCCGCACTCACATAAGCTGCCGAGAGACAAAAATGAAGTGCCTCGAAATGCGTGCACACAGGCACGCAAACCGAGGCATGGCCCTAAGGCACAGAAATGACATGCGAATGAGATGTGACATATGGCATATGGAAAATGACAATTTCAGCAGCTAAAATGATGCACAAATAGCCCCCGAATCATGACAAAATTACACCCGATGCCCGAATGCGATGTAATGCCCGAAATGGCCTACAGCCCTACTAAACATGCATAATATGGACATAACATGTAAAAAGTAGCAAGGCATCCCTAAACTAGCATTTTTTCAGTACAAAGCATGGCCAAAAAAC
Organism: Camellia japonica; assembly: GCA_030407325.1. Classification (NCBI taxonomy): domain Eukaryota; kingdom Viridiplantae; phylum Streptophyta; class Magnoliopsida; order Ericales; family Theaceae; genus Camellia; species Camellia japonica. Next base: position 120,270,695 of record JAPPVO010000017.1, read on the forward strand.
AACCACAAGTATGGTAAAAATAGCTTGCAAAAATGGGGAAAAGAGGAGAATTACAAAGCAAGTGGTATATAAAATGCTCAAACTGAAAAACACAGTTCTACAAAATTAAAGAGGGACCAAAAATATGCACATTTACAGTAGATGACATCTCCCAATTCAGTATGTAGATATGCTAAACATAGCATGCAAAATAATAAGCCAACAAAGGCTATAACATGAGGTACCAGAAGCATGCACCAAACAACCTTGGACCCTTAACAAAACATGAAGAATGGGTCATTTTAAGACACTTTCTAAGCCTGATGAAGGATGAAAACAGAAGCCAAGAAAGCCTAACAAAGCATGCAATTTTACGGAATCAAAGATGGTATTACATGAAGTACCAAAAGAATGCACCAAATGGCCTAAGACCCTTAACAAAACATCATGAGAAGGCCAAAACAAGGCTCTTTCCTAGCCTGATGAAGTCTCAAATCAGAAGCTAGATAAGCTTAAAAAGGCATGCAAAGTGGGGTCAAAGAGAGATACAAAGGCAAGTGTAACATGGAGACCCCAAACCAAGTTGATCCCTTCTACAATAATGTAGAGGGACACAAAATAAGCTCAATCTCAGTTAATGACATGCTCAAAATCAGACTTCAAATAGGCTAAAGAAACCATGCAATTTTACGGTAAATTGGAAGAATTACAAAGCAAGTGCATGATAGAACCACCAAACATAGTTGAGCCCTTCTTCAATATTGAAGAGGGGCTCAAAATAGGCCCACTAACAGTATATTTAAGGCTCGAAAATGGATCACTCAAAAGCCAAACAAAGCATGCAAAATATTGGCATAAAGGGAGGTATTGAAGGAAGAGCATGATAGAGGTACCAAACAAGGTTGAGCCCTTCTACAATGTTGTAGAGGGGCTCAAAATAAGCACAAAATCAGTAGGGGTCAGAGCCCAAAACAGTGAGAAAGTAGGGTAAAGAATTGAAGCAAAATTGTGCAAGAAAAAGGGAATTAGAGACTTACCCTTGAAGATCTAACTTTGGTTGCTTCTTAGCTTCAATTTGTTGCTCTTAGCCTCTAGAAAACACTCCTTTGCTGCTGAAATGGAGGTGGTGATGGTGAGGCTTAGGGTTGATGAAGGAATGAGCTAGAACCTTGAAGCTTTTTAGGGTTTTTGGAGGTGAAAATGGAGGCAAAGGGAGAGAAGCTCTTGAGATGAAATGTTGTAACCCTAGCAAAGGAGGAGCTCAGCCCCTTAAATGGATCAAAAAGGGTGTAAAAGGGGAGGAAATGCACCCAAGCTTTCCTCCCAAAATATCCCCCGGAGGACAGGGATATTTTGAAAAACAGCTGGACAGCTGTAAAGGGTCCAAAAGGAGAAAGCAGCCGGCCAGGTACCTTCTTGAAGGTGGCCGGCCGGCCACCCCAATGGTCGGCCAGCCACTCACCCTGGCCGGTCGGCCATGGCCAAAATGAAGCAAAAAATTGGCCGACCACCAACTTTTAGGGTCCTCCAGGTGTAGAACAAGGTTCCAAGGTTGGATTTTGGCAACTCTGAAACAGGAGTCACAACATTGAACTTGAAAGAGAGGCTCAAAAATGAAAATCACAATTACTGCCGACCACCACTTTTTGGTGTCCTCCATGTGCCTTATCACAAATATGTGGTTGTGGTTGGAAGAAAATGGGCCTAGGGTGTTCAACATTAGCCCGGAAGTGAGCAAAACGGGCGCCGGAAGAGCATAACTGGTTATCTGAGATAATTGCTGGCC